>QANU01014184.1:0-13721 GCA_003254905.1 Nissolia schottii
AAGAGAATTCCTAGCTTTGCTACTAGCTTATCTCCTTGATGATTTGAGAGTAGATTATGGTGACGAAAAGCAAAGAATGATGAAGATGGAAGAGCTTTGGAGCTTTGAAGCTCTAGGTTTTAGAGAAAGCTCTAGGTTTTAGAGAACTTGGAAAACAAAGGAAAGAAAATATGTGTGTGTCTCGTGGGTGCGTGTGTGCCGTGGGAGACTTAGTGGCCTTGGGCCCTAAGTGTTTTATTTTTCTTTTAGTATAATTTTGGTCATATTCGTTCATTAACTATTTATGTCCGAATGTCCTAAAAATATTTCGGACATACCGCTGTGACCTATAAATTTTCCTTGTTCATATTTAAATTTTTCTTGAAATATTCTCACATTATTTTCGTATTAGTGTATTTTACAGACTCCCTTGAGTCACACTTAAGTTCTAAAAATAGCCTAATACTAACCCAAACGTCACCAAACGTCACGGGATCGCAAAATTATTATTTTTACCTAATACGATAGACATTAAATAAATTCTTCGAATTTTATTTCATTTTTATCTCATCTTTTCTTTATTAACATGTTCCAAATTATTTATTAAGCTGAATTTTAGTGGAGGAAAAACTTGGGTTGTTACAGAAGGCACATGTGTTGACACCTTTAAGCCCTTCTTCGAAAATCCCAATGGCTATGAATCCATCACAAGTGCAGGGAAGGTAAGAGGAATTCAATGCTAGAGTGGAAAATCTACTACTGCCCACTATCCCTTATGTCGTGTCCTTTGGACACCTTTATGTATCTAATACATTGATGACACAATGGGGACAAAATCGAATTTGGGATCTAGGCATAAGTGAGGTAACGTCCAACCTAGAGACGCAAAAGCAAAGTGCTTCTAGAGCGACAACCAAGGCGTTTTAGTATTTCGCTACTTAGATTTCTTTGTCATTTAAAATTTGTTGATTTGATTTCCATTAATTTACTTTTTAGTATTCCGCTTAAGCTTTTTGAGTCTTTTTATTGGTTTTGCTGAGTTTTTAAGTAGAATAAATGGGGAGCAAGATGAGAATAGAATGAAGACGAGTTGATGGCTGAAAAACAAGGAAAATGGATTCTCTAGGTGCTCCAATGCCCAGAAAGTAATCAGATCTGCAGCAATACCAACACAACTGTGCTGGACCAGCACAATAGCTCCGGGTCAACCACGGTGCAATTGCACCCACTTGGCGCAACAACACAAGTTCATGGGCCTGTGACCAAAAAAATAAAAAGTGGGCCCCCATCACAGAGACATTGGCCAATGGTCACATGACATCGGCCAACGATTCCATGATGTCATCGTAATGGTCACAACAGAGCGCAATAGCAGTAGTCTAGAGCAATTGTGCTGGCACCGAATTATAAATAGTGCCAGCATTGTTGTGCCCTCACCACTACAACCCCAATTTTGTTTTTCTCTGCAAAATTCTCCCCTTCTCTCTGCAACTCTGAATTCTCCCATCATCTTCCACCATAATTCATCCATCACCACCACAAATCCTCCCTTAATTCATCATTTCTTTATCCCCACACTAACAAGAATATTAAGTAGCCACAAAACTAAAATGACCAACAAAGTTATATAAATAAAGAATACTGGCATGATCAAACAGAACAAGGCACAATCTCAAAATCACCAATAAAACAAGTTTAGCGAGATAGAAACACATTTCAAATTGAAAGGGAAAAAGTAAAGAAAATGCTGGAACCAACAAGAACATGTCTTGAGCTATGATCTATGTTCATACAAAGCACAACACCACTAGTCTTTACAACTTTCATGCCTAGGATCACACGATCAGTGTGAACTAAAGTGTGAAGTGTGCAACTTGTTAAATAACTGTACAAAAAGTTGTAAAGTAAGGAATATGCTATGCAATACCAGTACGTAGAAGGCATCATCGGCATTCTCCTTAACCACATGATTCTGAATTGAGCAGAGCAATTGCACAAATTTAGTTCCATCTTCGTAGCCTATCCCAAGGGACCAAAAAAAATCCAAAAAGAACAATCTTCTAATCCGTAGTAGAAGTCCTAAAAGTTAAGTGAAAAACAACCCGGCTTTTCATACACATTTTTCAAATAAGCCAGCTTATAAACATCATAAACATGTAAGAAACTGTTGAAGATTGAGGCTTAATTTCAAAATGGTTACCTTGACATTATTCTAATTATCTTGTACAAGTTAGGAAAGCTTTTATTTCCTATTTTGTAGAGATTAGATTTGTTCAGTTTTTGTTTATATTTAGGAGGAGAATATTTCCTCCTTGGTTTTAAGAATAGAGTCAGTGTGGTTTGCTACTCCCAGACCTATTTATTCAGCCTTTGTAACTCTATCTCAGATATAGAAAAACATATTTTCTACATGCTATATGAACCTACTCGTACAACCACTACAGAAACTGAACCTGATGAAAACCACCCCAACACAACATAACTTAATACTATAACTACAGCAAAACCTGAAACACTACACACCCCACTGCGCAAGTGAAGAAACCACTCTTGGTGTTCTCAAGGGGGCATAAAGCCCAGAAAGAACCAGAGTTGTCCACCCTTCCGCTGCAAAGTCAAGAATCCAACAGAGTGCCAGAGGCAAGAGATAATTTCCCTTGTAATATATTTTTTACTCCTACACATTCACGGATATTGAATCTCAAACGGGAAACTAAGGTTTCACTCAAAACAATTAACTATAATACAAAAACATAGAATATAAGGCATAACAGTTAAGAAACAATTCAAACAATCATAAAGACACGAATGTAATAAAACTAAAATGTAGAATAAGCTAGGTTTGAGCAGTAACAAACCAACTCATTAACCTAATTTTGTTTCTAATTAAGGATCATTGAATGGATCACTCAGAAAGAATCTGTGGGAGGATTTTCGATTAGGAGAACAACAATGAAAATTGAGAGGCATACATGTGATGTAGTGTGCACATTGTTAAAAAAAATATCACCCTTAATTATTAAGTCTAGGACTAATTTCAGCTCAGCCAACAAGGCACCTCTTCAAAAATCCAATCTTAAATCCCAAAACCAAAAAGAAAATTTCCAATTTTTCTTCATAACAAGTTAACCAATTCAACATTCTTATGAGACAAAAACATGCCCTTACTTTACCCTGTTACGGACCAACCGGCCCCAGCTGCAGCTGATTCTGTTCCTAAGAATAAGGAAAAGGCAATCATTCCGTTTCCATTCCACTATTCTAGGAAAGGAAAGAAGAAATTAGGAGATAATTCAAATCAGATATGATTCTGATTTGATATCTGAACAGAATTTGTCTAGCAAATCAGGAAATTAATTAGTTACATTAAAATAGGAAAGAAATAAGGATTTAGCCATGATTATTTCTCTCTCTCGAATATATGAGGGAAACCGAGTGATGAGGGAGGCATTCAGGTTTTTAGACAAAACAAAGGGGACCAAGGGATCCATTAACTCCCAGGCTATTTTTCCTAATTTTCGTTTAGTATTCTACGGCCCTTAAGCTTGTTATCGTTCTGCCAGGAAATTCCCCATTGGAATTCCTGTTTATTCAATAAATTCAGCAACAGATTCAGTATTTTCCTTTAATCAGATACCAGTTCTTACATACCCACACAACATTAGCACAACAATAAAGCTCAAAAAAATCCAAACTTGCTGAAAACCCAGAAACCTAATCTACCCCTTTCTTCAACTCTCACCCAAATTTCCCATAAACCCAAATATTAAACAATTAGAAAGCTAAAGGTCAATACTACAAACCAAGCTTTTCCCAATCCATATCCATATTCCCCCACCCCCCAACCCCCACAAATGCAATCAAAGAAAAAGAAAGGGAGCTAGAGAGGGCAGAATAGCAATAAATCAAACAAAATAAGAAACATTCCAATCCTAATATGAAAGCAGAATCAAGTTGCTAGGCATATACTCATCAAACATTTGCTCTTTTGAAAAATGAAAAAAAAAATAAAAAATAAAAAACTTCTTTTCTGAATTGAAAACCATCTCATACCAAAACAATATATACAATGGGAACCAAATGAATCAAAACATTCAGAATTTTGTCCTCTTTGTAATTATTCAGTTAATCAATACAATTCAATATTTCAAAATTGCTCTTAGTTTCTCTCAAACTCTTCATTCTCACACAACTCTAACAAGGAAAAAAAAATGATCAAGAACACACCTTTTATGTGGAAGAATGAAGGATGGTAGAAAGGATTGAAGCCATGTTTCTAAAACATACACCTATATGAAGGCAGAATCAAATCTCTAGACACAATAAGAAGTGCAGGGAGGCTGTTGAATTAATTTCAAATTTCGTTTTCCTCAGTTAGTCCAATATTCATTCAAGCAACCAAAAATGAAAAAGTCAATATTCTTATTCACCAAATTCCAAAAAAAAAAAGAGACCAAAGCAAAACACATTTTCACTGTAAGATTTTTCAAATTTTGATTGGTAAGAACAAGACATGGAACAAGAGCACTGTCTTTCCTACAGGAAACATCCCTCAACTCTGTGCAACAACACCACCATTCTAATTTTAAGTGTTCATTTTTCACTTCTCATATATCACTTCACACATACACACACACTCAACAACCCTTATCCCTTAAACAACAGAGACACCAACCGTAAAGAGAATTGGCAAATAGACAGCTTGTGCAACTCCAACCCACCAATCCCAATTGAAGACATGAGCACTCCAAGCCCTTCAAGCAGAGAATTGAATCTTTTGAGAATCGGATCTTCTCATAACGGGGTTTCCCACAAAGCAGGGCCTTTCTGACACCTCTACACATTCTGACAGTCATGAATCAGTTGATCTGGAATTCGAAATTCAAACAAGAATTCTCGAGAAAGGCAGAAATTCAAGCACAAGTTCCAGAAGTGAAATTTACAGATCTAGCAAAAACAGATAAACAAGCATAAATGCAAGCGCCAGCAACAATTACAAATCCAGAATCACCTGAATTGAAGTTAAATTTGCTAGATTCAGAATCTCGCCAGCGGCAGTAAGAGAAGCGGCTAGCACCGCGAAACAGGCGGAAGCCATTGGAGAAGATGGCGGAGCAATGACGGATCTGGACGGTAGAAGTGGAAACAACTGGCGCAGAGGCGATGGTGAGAGGAAAGGGCGGCGGCGTCGTCGAGGCTTTTCAGGCGCAGGGACAGGCCGAAACCCAAGCCACCGAAAAACGAGACGGAAGACGGCAAAGCATTGTCCGCAAAGCCGCCTGTTAAACTATCTCTCCGAAATGGACCACAAAAATAGGGCATGTTAAACTATCTCTCCGAAATTAAAGGAAATGAGAAAATTCTAACACAAAATAGAAGCAGTGGCAAATGGCAAACGTGGCGACAGGGACGAGAGACCGTCCTCGACCGGCAGCGATGGCGGAAAGAGCTCAATAGTGATTGGAGCGTTTATCTTTGAGGGTGGTGGGCAGCGAAAGACTCCTTTGGGGGAATTGAGGATAACCATTGATTTTGAGGGGCTCCGTGGGAAGGTATGGGAGGACATCAGAAGGGAGAGAGTCTGCGGCCAAACCCTGTACCAAGAGGTGGTGGAAGGAGAGGCAGTAGCAGGTGCATGGAAAGATGGAGAAGGAAGTGGAGTGAGGCTACAGTGGCAAAGGGATTAATTGATCAATAAACCCAAAAACAAAAAAAACAAAAAATTAGGTGTAAGCACAATTTTATACGCGCCTATATAATATTATTAATAATGTATAAATTTTATTATTATTAATGCACAAACATTACAAATATTAAAATATAAACTTTATATATAAGTATAGAATGTATATATGATGTATATTTTTTAGTGTAACTCTTCTGTGAATTAAGTTTATTATAAATTAAGTGTATTATGATAAATTTTATGAGTTGTCACTTAAAATTTAAATCTATTATATCTATTATAGGACATTACTTTTGTGAGTTGTACTATTACAAATATATATTAGGTGATTTTAAGGTCGTCATAAAAATGTCATCACAAAAAAGTAAATTTCTTGTAGTGCCCTAAGAATACAAGAAAAGTATTGAAAATTAAAATAATGACATATTTTGTAACATTTTTTTTCAGGAACCTAACATGAAAATAGTTTATCAATTCATAATAACGTTAGACAAAAATATCGCAAGTGTCAACAATCAAATTTAAATTGTTCCGAGCTAATTTATCTAAAAAAAAAAAAGTCAACTATCAAATTATTTTAGTAAATAAAGTGCAAAATTTACATTAAGGTGAGTGTTTAATTCTATGTTATAAATAGATATAGTTTAATTTAGCTTCATTGTCAATTAACTTACAAAATATTCAGGCGGTAACTGACACAAGATCTTCTTTAATAAAACAGATATGAAGGTAACTACGTGTTCGTTTTAAAATCATCAAAATTCATTTCAATCAAAACTAACTTAAGGCATGACATATTATGATTTAGCAAGTTGCTCTTATCAAACCCAACATCTTCACTATTATTCTTTACACCTCTTACCTGCTACACTACACTACAATAGATAAGTTTCAAATTATACTCTAAGAAGAACTGTTCACATACCCCATTCAAGCCAGCTATTTTATTCAATATTTTCAAATATCATTATTATCTTTATATACTAATTGGTCAACTCACACATGCAAAATAAAAACTGAAAATTGAGGAGATCAAGGTCTTTTACCGTATTAGAACTCTAACTCCAGATCATTAATTAAGGGTGCAAGGTCCGCAAACCAGCCCCACTTTTTTTTTTCATACACCAACTCTGCGTTGATATATAATTAATTATATGGGTATAATTCTATATTTATAAATATAAATACAAATATATAAATTTTAATATCAGTAAAGATTTTAAGAATCGTTAGTGTAAAAATTTATTATATAGTTTATTCAATTATACGTTGTCAAATTCACACAAATGATTTATTCTTACATCGTTTACAGTAACACAATAAATATTCAAATGCCATTGAGTATTTTAAAATTATAACACATTATTTTATCAATTTAAAAAACATATTCACACCAAAAATTTAAAATATTGTAATAATTAACAATATATATAGCACATGTACAGTAAATATTAAATTAAATAAATTTTGTTTCTTACAACTAGTTAGATGAAAAAATTTAAGATGTAAATTTCATTAAAATTTTATATAATATTAAATATGTATGTGTCCGTACCAATAATACAATTAAAAAAGTGGAAGGGTTGCATTTTCATTCTCAATCTAAAGATCGGGCTTGGGGGGTGGGTGGTGTGTTTTTTTTTTTTCTTAACTATTTACTTTTGTAAAAATATTATATGTACATCTAATTTTATACACTCATACATACACTATTAATAATGCATAAACTTTATTTTTATAAGTGTACAAACATTACAAACTTATAGATGATATTCTCAATTATACTTAATTAAATACACAAACATTACCAACATTAAAACACAAATTTTATGTGTATAAATATAAGATGTATGTATAATTTATAGTTTTTAGTGTACGTGTAACAGGACTCTTATTTTTGTCTTGTCATTCTCAATCTAAAGTGGACTTCGGCGGTGAGTGGTGCGTTAGTTGGAACTAGAATTAGTTATAAATACCCCGAAAAGCACTCTCTCCCTCTTGCTCGCGCTCTTCTCTCTGCTTCAATCTCAGCCCATACACTAAACAAGCGCAAAAAAAAGAACTGGTCTCTGTAACCACACACAAAAAAGGGGTACTGACCCGCTCCTTCTCTCACTCTCCTTCGTTCATCCAACTTCATTTATTTGTCTCTCTCTCTCCCTAATTTCCTCCTTTTCATCCCGTTCTCTCCTCGTCTTATTAAATATGATCACTACATCCTCTTCGCCTTCCTTACATTTGCTCAATTCTCTCTCAACTTCTCTCTAACTGCACTATTCTTTTCTTGTTTATTCCTTCTCTTCCTTTCTTTCTTTATTACCGTCCCATCCGCTGGTAAATGTGAATGATTTTTACTTGCATTCGCCACATGCTTTTCAATTCTACAAGATATTTTGTGATTCGGATTCGGTGATTATTAGAATTGGGTTTGGACATCTCTTGTTTTAATTCCTGGATCTAAAGCAACGTTTTGCTATTTGGTGTAAATGTTAATTGTTATTACATGGATTTTATAGCCTCTTCTTTGTTTTTTTTTTACTTTAAAAATGAAAATAATAACAATAAGTCATTGACCTTGTTTCAATCTGGTAATTTGTGACGAGATTAGTTTAAACTATTTTCAACAGAAAATGGATCCCTTGTGATGTTGGTAATTGGGCAATCATTTTGCATGGTCATGTGTTTTGCACAGTAACTACTACTTTGCTCTGGTCTGCTCTAAATTGCTATTTAATGTCCTGTGATTGAATAATTTTCAACTTGTATGTAACCGTCCTTGAAATGTAGAATCAAAGCTTATGCATGTTGAGTATAGAATTTTTGTTTTCCTTGTCCATGTCCTTCATGTGCTTGTTTTGTTGTAGATGGTTGTGTGTGTCTGTCCATTAGTAATTGATGCACGTGGAAGTTATTTTTGGAAATAGATGCATTTTTTAGATGGCTCGTATAATACATGACGTGGGAACTATTGACTTGAATGACGTGATGGTTTTGAATTGTGGCCCAATTGCAAACACAATATTTGTCTTTTTGGCTGGTCTTGCAAACACATTGTAATTGCAATTGCGACTGCATCAATTGTTTTTTCATGTAATTGTCTGCAATTAGTGTAATGCAATTGGTAACCATAAATGCAAATCAAAACCAGTGGTGACTGTTGACTTTGAGCGATTCTCATGTCTATTAATTTTTCAAACATAGACAACTGAGTTTTGTTTGCAATCTCTGCCCTGATATACCAGAACAATGGCGTCCCATATTGTTGGATACCCTCGCATGGGCCCAAAGAGAGAGCTCAAATTTTCCCTGGAGTCATTTTGGGATAAAAAGAGCAGTGCCGAGGATTTGAAGAAGGTGGCAACTGACCTCAGGGCGTCCATCTGGAAGCAGATGGCTGATGCTGGCATCAAGTACATCCCCAGCAACACTTTCTCATACTATGATCAGATGCTTGACACCACCGCTCTTCTTGGCGCCGTTCCACCCAGATATGGTTGGACTGGTGGGGAGATTGGATTTGATACCTACTTCTCCATGGCTAGAGGTAATGCCTCTGTGCCTGCTATGGAGATGACCAAGTGGTTTGACACCAACTAGTAAGCGATTGATGGCTCATATTTCTTGTTGTTTGCTTTTATAATGATGACTTAGTCGTATTGATCTGAATACTAAATATTGTATATGTGCATTGATCCAGCCATTATATTGTCCCTGAGCTTGGACCTGATGTAAAATTCACTTATTCTTCCCACAAGGCGGTGGACGAATACAAGGAGGCCAAGGCAGTATGTATTATTATTTGTATTAAAGCAACTCTAATTAACTACTTATTACTTGAAAACCTTAGTTTACATATCATGAACTTAATTAAGCGAAGATCATGACAAACATTGCTATAAATAAGTTGTTGTATCTCTCATGTGTGCCAGCATGCTGTTCTGAGTAGTTCATTATAAATTATTTCAACATTGTTATTGAATATTTAACTTCTTTTGCAGCTTGGAGTAGATACAGTTCCAGTCCTCATTGGCCCTGTATCATACTTGTTGCTATCTAAACCTGCCAAGGGTGTTGATAAATCATTTTCTCTTCTCTCTCTTCTTCCAAATGTTCTTTCTGTCTACAAGTAATAATTTAACTAGCGTTCAAAAGATCATTTTGTTTGCTTTGTGATTATATCCGTGCTATTTCTCTAACTTCCGTTTAACTATAAACTCAGGGAGGTTGTGTCTGATCTTAAGGCTGCTGGTGCTTCGTGGATTCAATTTGATGAACCTACTCTTGTCTTAGACCTTGACTCCCACACATTGCAAGCATTTACTGCAGCATACTCAGAATTTGCATCTACTTTATCTGGTTTAAATGTGCTTGTTGAGACTTACTTTGCTGATGTTCCTGCTGAGGCTTACAAGACCCTCACAGCTCTGAATGGCATCACAGCATTTGGTTTTGATTTAGTCCGTGGATCTAAGACTCTTGACTTGATCAAGGGTGGGTTTCCCAGTGGAAAATACCTCTTTGCTGGTGTGGTTGATGGAAGGAACATTTGGGCTAATAATCTTTCTGCTTCTGTGAATACATTAGAGAGTCTTGAGGGCATTGTGGGAAAAGGTATTTCTCAAACACATATTTCATGAAAAAATTGGAAGACCTGTTGTTCATATAGTTACTTGATATATCTAACTTCTAAATTGTTTGTAGACAAGCTTGTTGCGTCCACCTCCTGCTCACTTCTTCACACTGCTGTTGATCTTGTTAATGAGACCAAGTTGGATAATGAAATCAAATCATGGCTGGCTTTTGCTGCCCAAAAAATTGTTGAAGTAAATGCATTGGCCAAGGCATTGTCTGGTCAAAAGGACGAGGTAATCTCCATTCCATTTAATGTATCTCACATTGTACACTAAAATAACTAGATGATGTTTCCTGATAACAATGCAGTAACTTAGATGGGAAACTATAAATATGCACAATAAAATAAAATGGTTATCTAGCTTCCAACTTATTTTTAATCAATCTTATCCCCATTGCGTATAGCTTCCACCATTATTTTTAATCAATCTTATCCCCGTGAACAGATAGTTTAAATTTTAAGGAAACATCCAATTTGGTAATCATCATGGTTTTGAGATAATTAACATAAAAATTAAAAGACAATCATAGAAAAATAAATATGAAGGTAAATTAAAAAGGTATATCAAAGAACTTAAGATGATTGAGGGAAAATTTAGTGTTCCTATTGTATTAATAACATATCATTAACTACTATATTCTTAGCTGTGGCAGACACTATATGCATATTCATTATTTCTTGTTTTTCTTCCAGTTTGTTTCACTACATTGTTCACTGAATTACTGATTTTACTGTTCATTTCCAGGCCTTCTTCTCTTCTAATGCCGCAGCTCATGCTTCAAGAAAGTCCTCTCCAAGAGTAACTAATGCAGATGTTCAGAAAGCCGTGAGTGCTTATTTTTTGTCATTTCTGTTAAACTGCTTGCTTCATTTCATCTGAAACTACTGTGAAATTTAACTCATGACATCTTTTCTTTCCCTCTCAGGCTGCTCAATTGAAAGGTTCTGACCACCGCCGTGCTACTAATGTCACTGCCAGATTGGATGCTCAACAAAAGAAGCTTAATCTTCCAATCCTTCCAACAACCACAATTGGATCCTTCCCTCAGACTGTAGAACTGAGGAGGGTACGCCGTGAATACAAGGCAAACAAGTAAGAAAGTCTTAGAGCTGATGTATTTTTTTTTTGAGTGTGTGGCTTATTGTATTGAACCTAGTCATGTTTCTTTTTTAGGATCTCTGAGGAAGAGTATGTTAAGGAAATTAAGGAGGAAATTCGCAAAGTTGTTGTACTCCAAGAAGAGCTTGATATTGATGTTCTGGTTCACGGGGAGCCTGAGGTCTCTTCTCATCTTCACATAATGACTAAATATTAATCTGCTTTAGTAGATAATAAGAGATTCTTGTTACACTTACATCGTAGATGTTTCTTCAAGCCTTTCTTTTTGAAGAACAACATGCTCTTGCTTACCCTTATTATGATGTTGCCAATTCCTAATTGTGCTTCCCACTAATTATTGATGCCTTTGTTGCAGAGGAATGATATGGTTGAGTACTTTGGTGAGCAGTTGTCAGGCTTTGCCTTTACTGTTAATGGGTGGGTGCAATCTTATGGATCTCGATGTGTGAAGCCACCAATCATCTATGGCGATGTGAGCCGCCCAAAACCAATGACGGTCTTCTGGTCATCTACTGCTCAGAGCATGACCAAGCGCCCAATGAAGGGAATGCTTACCGGCCCCGTCACCATTCTCAACTGGTCCTTTGTTAGAAATGACCAACCTAGGTATAAACTCAAGACCCAAAAGAATAAAATTTAACAAAAGCCAAAAAAATGAAAACAAGTCATTCCTAACATAGTGTTAAATACATCTACAGATCTGAAACTTGCTACCAGATTGCTTTGGCTATCAAAGATGAAGTAGAAGATCTTGAAAAGGCGGGTATTTGTGTTATCCAAATTGATGAGGCTGCTTTGAGAGAGGGATTACCGCTGAGGAAGTCTGAGCAAGCTAACTACTTGGATTGGGCTGTCCATTCCTTCAGGATCACCAATATTGGTGTGCAAGATACCACTCAGGTATTTCTAGAATACAAAGCAAGCAAGTTTTAGTTTTTACCTTTCTTCTATATTTACATCTAAATAAAATAAACTTGCATATTTCGTGTTATTAAAATTGGACAGATCCACACCCACATGTGCTACTCTAACTTCAACGACATCATCCACTCAATCATTGATATGGATGCTGATGTGATCACCATTGAGAACTCTCGTTCTGATGAGAAGCTCCTATCGGTCTTCCGTGAAGGAGTGAAGTATGGAGCTGGAATTGGCCCTGGTGTCTATGACATTCACTCCCCCAGAATACCATCAACTGAGGAAATGGCAGAAAGGATCAACAAGATGCTTGCAGTGCTTGAGACAAACATTTTGTGGGTCAACCCAGATTGTGGGCTGAAGACTCGCAAGTACCCGGAAGTGAAGCCAGCACTCACAAACATGGTTGCTGCTACAAAAGTCATCCGCAACCAGCTTGGCGGTGGCAAGTGAATGGTATAGGGAAAGGAGAATATCAGTAGGCACGTTGGTTCCGTTTGATTTTTTCGGAGAGGAAAATTTTCCATTTTAATTTTTGCAATAACTGAGTGTTGAATATTTGGGTGTTTGTTAGTATGATGCCCTCGTGAGCAATTCATCCCTCCCCGCTCATCCTTTTGCTGCTTTAAAAATATTTTGTATTTTGTCCCATTGTCTCCAACTTCATTGTTAAGCAATTGCAATAATCTCTCCCCGTACTCCTTCCTTTATGGTCTTTTTATGAGGTCATCAAGATAGGATTCAGAGTTTGATTGGCAAACAAATGACCCTCATCATCTCAGTCCTTTTAGGCCAGAGTTCCTCAACTAAAAAACCATTTTTTACATTACCCTCACGATGATGTATGGTCTATAATGAGATTCCAATTCCAATTATTTTTTCTTCGATGTGTCTGTGTGCTTGAAGCTTGGTAGTTAGTTCTTTGATGAAACCATAATTTGACACCAATGCTTTCATCATCGAAATCAAAGATAATTTTTTGTTTTTGACTGCATCTAAGCGACTAAGTGAGTTCCACGAAATTTTTTCTTTAGCTAGGAAAGTGTCTTTGCCCTTTGAGAGGTTGTTGCAAAGGATGTGGGCTTTGGCATTGAGGTGGAGGTGGATGTGTGGCGAGGTGGGGATGGGGTCTTGGATGGGGGTGGCAGTAGTAATAGGGTGTAGGGTTTGGGTTGCAGTGAGAAACATTGGACCTTTGGCTATTTAGGTAATTTAATTTGTTGAATGTAACACTTTTATCATTAAATAAGGATACCTAAATAGTACTTAATTCTCCAAACAATAAGTGGACCATCATATTTAATCAATGGTGGAGAAAGCAGTTTATAGTGAAAAACAGTTGGCATACATTCAATACGCATCTTCAATGTGCATCTTTTTCA
>QANU01014184.1:16638-44800 GCA_003254905.1 Nissolia schottii
GTTCCCCAAAAAGTTCCCAAATCCTAAATCAATAAATCCTACAATCGTCAAGATCTATCAACCTAGAATTAACCTTAACAAATAACATGCAATCGCTATATTATTAATCACAGGCGGAACAAATCATGAATAAACATTAAGCACAAGACCTCGAATTAATCCTAATCTAGAGTTACCGCATGCAAGATATTAAGAAATTACTCCTCCATGGGTTGAGGATAAAAGCTCATAATAAATAAAGAATAAGAGAGTGGAAAATAATAGAGAATTAAAGTAACAAAACCTGAATGCAATAACGGAAGAAATTCGCAAATAGTTGGGAGCTTGCGTTGTCAATGCGAGCGCTCCAACAATCCTTGAAGAACTAAGAACTAAGCACTACTAACATAAACCTAAAGTGCATAAAATAAAAGAGAAAAGTGCAGAAAATAAAAGTGGAGGCTGAGTATGAAGTTCTCTCCAAGTTGTTGAGAGAAGATCTCTATTTTTAGAGGATTGGCCTAAAGTGAGAGTAAATCCCGCACTTTTAATCTCCATCCTGGCGCAAAATCCGTGGCAAAGTCAGCGTTAAAAATCCTCATCAAATCTTTGACCAAATCTTTTTGAATTTGAATTTAATCTTGAATTTATTGGTCTCAATCTTCTCTTCAAATATCTTCTTTAAAATTTATATCTTATCAAATCTCCTTCAAATCTTCAATGATCCTCTTGACAATTTATTTTCTGCAATTAAGATAGAAAACTAAAAAAGAACAAAAGAAATCTACACATTAAATTCTAAGATAAAGTAGTGCTTAAAATTGCATTTTTCTTAATTTCTCACAAAAGAGGATAATGTGCAAAACATATTAATTAAGAATTAAAATTACACATTTTTAGTATACAATGTTCAATTATAGAATAATTAAATAGGGTGCAAACTCCACCTATCAGGTGGCCTAGAGTGATGCATATGGGATGATGTGGTTTCGTAAACGGGTTACAACCTTCTTAGGCCCTTGGACAAGTCTAGTTAGGACCCTAGGGTTCTCAGGATGCTCAGCACCCTTCCTATCCGCTCAGCGCCCTCTTGTGGCTGTTCAGTGCCCTGCTTGGCCGCTCAGTGCTTCCCTGAGCCCCCTCAAGTTCTTAGCCGTCCTTATCCAAACTTACGTGGCATCCAGGTCATAGGCCATTCAGCGCTCTGCCTTGGGCACTCAGCGCCCTAGCCCTGGACCCTTCATCACATAACTTATTCACGTGACAGGTTTCAGGGGCAACCCAGGTCGCTCAGCGCCCTGGGCGTTCCTACACCTGTTTCATGAGCCTTGGCCACCTTTCTTTCCACTCTTTCCATCCTCTTTTCTCATGCTTATACAAGATTATGTCCACATGATTCCATCCATCACTAACCACCAAAGACTAACATAACCATCAACATGCATACTCATCCTTAACAAACATACAAATCATCAACAAACACACATATACACATATAATCACACAAAGAACTCAAGAACACCAAGGGGGTGAGTAAGCCTAAGTTACCCACTTCCTTTGAGGCTGGTTGGATGATGAGGGAGGTGTGGGAGAGTGGTCCTCCAAGTACAGAGCATTATCCTAGCTTGTGTCGGACTTTCAGCGTGATTGCAACGCACACGAGCAGAGTTTCGGCTCTTCCAAGTGGGCTTGAATGTGAATCAAATGGGCTAGCCATGGGGCTATTTATAGCCACAAAATCTGCCCCCCAAAATAACCTTTTTACCTTTTTGAAAAATTACAATTATGCCCTTTGTAATTTAATTAATTAATTACTTAATTAATTTGGATAAATAAAAGGTCACATCATGAATAGTAACCTTTATTTTATTAATTTTTTCCCAAAATATCTTATTGCATCATGTGGGGTATTCAGATTTTTGGTGCCTCACAGTCCCATTTGCTCGTGTTTGGTTGTTCGCTGTCCCGGTGGGTCACGCACGGTCGTCCGAAAAATATTGCCATCATACCGCCACAATCCCCTAATTTTCCTTAACACGGAATTTAAGTCAACTAAAGGCATTTGTGAATTTTTCTCCAGAGGAGTATTCTTCAAAGATACCCTTGACACATCATTAAATTTTGGTGATCGCAGATAACCTTTTCGCTGTCTACAGAATTTCACAGAACGACAAAACCCTATGTTCTACGGTTTTTCTTAACCTAAAAACTCCTATTCCAGCCTTCCTAACTTGATTTAGGAATTATTTTATATTTATTTTTGTGAACTTTTTGCTAAGGGAAAAAAAGGGATGTTACATTTCTAGCCTATACCGTTAGGGCCTTGTGATACTGCATTACGTACCCACGTCCTTATACTTGAGATGCCACTATGTAACGTTCACTATACTTAGATACACATACATATACATATAGCATTCACCAAGTAAACTGCATGCATGACTGGGGGAAGGGGGTTCTCTTACGTGCACTGTGGCAGTGTCTTCTCGTTACTGGATGCCCATCATTCTCCCATGTAGACCGTGGGACCGTCGTTCCCTGGCGTTCTACAACAAACTTAGTCTCCTTGAATCGTCGGACGACCCAGATAGTGCTCTAACCTGGGTGGTAACTAACCACGGAACCTTTGTCCAATGCCACGACGATCGAGATGTACCATCCAGCTCGTAGAATGGTGAGGATGTACCCTAGCGATAACACAGGGAGTGGGCTCATGCTTTCCTCGGCCTTCCTTTTTGACACGACTGGGAATTGTACAACATGCTGGCATGCCCTTTCAACACTACCAGGGGTGTTCCATACTCTCCGGCATGCCCTTTCGACGCTACCGGGAGTATTCTTCCCTCTCCGGCATGCCCTTTTGATGCTACCGGGAGGGTTCTGCTTATCATTCTCTGGGACTAGTCATGTCACGTCCTAGGTCATTCATTCATTCATTCTTTCTGTCTTTCTTTCTTTTTTTCCTTTTAACATAAATCAGGTCTTAAACCTTCATTGTCATCATTGACCAATCCGTCTTGCTGGACTGGTGAGGGGCTTGTCCGGGGTGTAACACCCTAGGTTAGCAGCTTATGCTTAAGTCATAATCCGCGTCTGCTAGGTTGTTATTCGTTGTGCGGGAGTACTCATAGACCCTAGCTGTCCTTTGCAAATAGATCGCTTACCTTAAAGTAGGGTGTAACATCCAAATTTTTTCCCCTTACAAAGATTTCGCGTAATCAACAATTTTGCGTAATTAAAGTGTTCTCAAAATGGTTATTTAGACTGGAAAATAATTATAAAAGTCTTTTAAATCCAACATACCAGTCCAAATAATGGTTTTGTAAGCTCAGAAATTTCATGAGTGTTGGGTTAATTTTCGGTTAGCACCGGAAATCTCGTCGGGTCCCAAAGGTATCTGTGAAATATACTCCCACGGAGATATGTTCACGAATACCTCAACCTGACATACCAGTATGATCAGGGAAATTAGTAAATCGCGGATGTGTTTGGTATATTTTTAAGATATCTGTATAAATGCGAAAAATGATCAAATGTGATTAAACACGATTAGAACCGGTCAAGAAGCTTTTAAGCTTAACCATGGGTTACATATTTTCTAAAAATAATAATATAACTAATATAAATAAAGAAAAAAGAAAAGGAAAATGGGAACAGGGGCATCGGCCCCTTGCTTATAAATAGGCCCCAAAATCCCTTCAGAAGTGAAAACAAATTTTAAGTAAAGTCACTTTGCCGGTTCTGTTCGTGCACATCGCGGTAACGCTACCAAACTCCAAAAAAATAGGAGGAACATAGCAACGTGAAGAGGATATTTTCCTCATCACTTCTACCGGTCCCGAATTTTATTTTGAGGTGGGTATCTAGGCCCACTGTCTATGTGGATTTGTGTGTTATTTTATGTGTGTATATTTGAGAAACTGATTTAGAAAATATTACAGGAAAAATGTAGAGATTAAGTTGTGAAAATGATTTTGAGACATTTTGATGTTAGAAAAATATAATTGTGCTGATTGGAACTGTGGGGGAAGGAAATTCTGAGAAAGTTTACAAAACTGACGCTGCGAAATCAGCACGCCAGGCCCACGCTAGGCACCCACGCCAGGCCCATGCCAGGCTCACGCCAGGCTTACAGGCCAGGCTCATGCTGAGTGGCCTTGCCCAGCTGCTAAGCAGTCTGACCTAAAGATCAATGATTTTTACAACCCAAGGGCCCAATTTTCATGTTATTCGAACGACCAAACCTTGCCATTTGAATAACCATCAAAGAACTTAAGAGTTTAGCGTTCCTACACGTTCCAACCAATATAGAAACTTCGGAAATGGTATATGCAAATAAATGTTGCTTTATTGTGATTGTGAAAGCATGCATCATGAGGATAGATAACTAGAGGTCACCACTTAATGACTAAAGAGATCATAATGGACCGTAGGGAAAAAAGGGAAATGTTAAAGAAAAGATAAGTGTGAATTGTGATGGTGGTCATGAAAGAAAAGAGAAGTAACAGATAGGGTAAAGGTTGGGGAATGATACCATGCCCAAGTGTGTACGGTGATACAATACCGTGCCCAAGTGTGTACGATGATATGATACCATGCCCAAGTGTGCATGAGGGATGATACGATACCCTGCCCAAGTGTGTAGGATGCACTATGACGATACCCTGCCCAAGTGTATAGGTCGTACGATGATACGATACCATGCCCAAGTGTGTATGATGAATGATACGATACCCTGCCCAAGTGTGTAGGATGCACTGTGACGATACCCTGCCCAAGTGTGTAGGTCATACGATGATACGATACCATGCCCAAGTGTGCATGATGACGAGTCCCATGCATTGATACCGTGCCCCATCGGCATGATGAACAACTCTTGCATTGATACCATGCCCAAGTGTGCATGATGAACTATCCCGTGCGTGGCAAGCATGGTGGAACAATCCCATGCAACATATGCGTGATGACCAGTTGAGTCTGTCTGCATGCATGTCTCTGCGGTTACGTCACGAAAGTATACGATGGTCAAGGATGGAAAGCACGAGAACTTAGAAGTAAGTAAAGAAATATTAGTTCCGTGATCACCTAGTAAAGTAGATAAAACCATTCAAGAACTAGACAAAGATAATAATCAGTAAGGATTTAGTATATATGCACACTTAGAGATCTCTTGAGTGGCCTGGAAGATAACGGAGTAATGAAATGATAGGTAACGCTAGGGATCCCACTAAGGACGACAAGTTCTCACCCCCACTCCTTTATGGGTCCAGGCATGCAGAGTGAGTAGATCGACGAGCGAGACACATGGTAGATTGTGGATGGTTGCAGCAGAACAGTTCCAGGGCATGAGCAAAGTGACGATATTCGTAGTAGGGTGATAGACATTTTGTAACGATCTGTGACTTTTACAACTTTTGTGTAAATACTTATTAGTATGCGAATATGTAATGACGTGATGGACCTTGGTTGTAATTATATGCACATACTCTTCTAATTCTATTGCAGTTATCACTTCGACTACTTAGTCATTATCATTTATTTTATATGTTTCATTGATCACACACGGCTCCTAGTTTATGAATTGGTAAAGGAAGTGAACGATTTTCAAAAGGGTCCGTATTTTCCCGTAAGCAATATTTGCAAGGTACAAAGTAGGGACTAAAAGTAACCCGACACAACGGATAATAACCCTGTGAGCATTGTTTACTACCATGGAAGTGGGCAGTAAGCAGGGGTGTTACAGTTGGTATCAGAGCAGTTTGGTCACATGGAGCCTGAGGATTGGACTGCACTATGCTTTCGTGCATGATTCACGGTGTATACCCTACTAAGTTATATGTGCTGGACCTATGTGCACTAGCTTATCTTGAGACTGATCAACTCAAGAATTTTGCAGGTGCGATGAAACCAGCCATGCCGCCTAGGAAGGATCCTACACCACGCGATACTGCAGGCGTCGGCCATACGGAGCTACATTGACAGCTTACCCAGGCGACAACCCAGATCGCAAATGCTGTTATTCAAAGGGATGCCCCACCACCAGAGCATGATGTTGAGACAAAGAAGTACGCCGATTTTTTCTGGCCAACCCTCCAACCTTTGAAGGAAAAATGGACCCGGAGCAGGTTCATCGCTGGGTAAAGGAAATGGAGCAACTCTTGGATGACCTCCGCTGCACAGACGACCAAAAAGTTAGGTTTGCCACCCAGAGGTTGCGGGGTGCAGCAAGTGAATAGTGGGATACAACCAGCCCCTCCTGGAAGAAGGTACAGGCCCAATCACATGGATACAGTTTACAACAACCTTCATGGACAAGTTATTTCCGATCAGATTAAGAGAACAGAAAGAGGCAGAGTTCCTCGCACTACAACAGGACCACATGACGATAGCCGAGTACACGGGAACTATTGAATGACTATGTCGCCACTCCCGCACGTACCAGCTCAACCTTGACGAGGTGTGGAAGTACGAAAAATACCAAAAGGGACTGAAGCCGGAGCTTCAGATGTCGGTCAACCACATATACATCCGTAATTACACCATGCTGGTCAACACTGGCTTGACCTTGGAGGAATTAACCATCAACTTGATGTTTGCAAAGAACGAGCGACTTAAGAGGAAGGCGGTGGAGCATGTAACATCCCGCTCCTTTCCTAAGTGAAATTTCCCCGATTTACTATTCGTAGGGCACCCTGTATAGCTTAACATGCAGAGATTAATAGAAACTTATCTGTTTAGCTTCCCGAAATTCTGATGACACACAAAGGGTTCCTCATGACCCTTAGAATTTAGGGAAAAAAATAGAGTTCCGCTCACTTTCGGACGATTCCGCAGACACTAGAACAATCCCGTTTGGCCCCGTTTAGCCGGTGGAACTGAGCAGTGGGCCCCAATCTTGGGAAACCATACCTTATGGGGGAAAAGATGGTAAAACCCCTAGAGCAACCCCAAATTGTTACTAGGAAGCTTTGACGATCGCGGAAACGCTAGCGGAACGGTCCCGTTTAGACACCGATGAGAGATAACGGGTCAACGGTATCTGTGAAAAATACTCCTCTAGAGAAAAATTCACAAATGCCTTGAAGTAATTATCCCTTTAGGTAGAGGGGAATTAGAAGATCGTGACGGTATAAGCGGAATATTTTTCGGACGACTGTGCGCGACGCACCGGGACTGCGAACGGCCAAAAACGAGCGAATGGGACCTTGTGGGCCCCACACCTGCATTTGACCACGTGATGGCTGCAGATTTCCAAGGAAAATAATTAAAAATTCAATTACTATTCATTGATTTGACCTTTGAATTATCTTTTGAATTAATTAATTATTAAAGAAAATAGAAAATGGCATTTTGGTAATTTTGGCAAGGGAAAAAGGGTAATTCTTGGGGGCAGATTCTTGGCTATAAATAGCCCTCCCATTCATAAAATTTTCACAAAAATTTGAAGAGTGGGGGAAACTCTGCCCAAAAATCGTTCGGTGCGGAAACTCTGCTGGAACACCGCTGGAATCGGGAACCGCTCTAGGAAGGCTGAACCACCAAGGAACCCGCCTCTTTGCCACCATCTCCAGCCCTCTTTGCAGCCCAAGAAAGTGGGTAAACTTGGTTTGCTCATCTCCTTGGAGCTTATCTTTGATTTGGATGATTATGTGAACTATGAGAAATTATGTTAGAAATGCTATGCTAGGACTTAGGAGATGATTCTGAAGGGTCTTGTGACCTGGACTAGATAGGATTTTAAGGGTTGGAATATGGGTGAAAACCTCAAGAAGGATCCATGGACAAAGTGGGAAAGAAAGCAAGAAAAACAAAGATATAGGTTTCAGCCTCGCCAGGAACCGCTGAGCGGCATCATGAGCCATTGAGCGGACTCGTGAACCGCTGAGCGGGGATGTATTCCGCTGAGCGAAGGGGACAAAAAACAAATTTTTGGACACGTGGACTCTAGGGAGCTGAGCGGCCATCAGGCACCGCTGAGCAGCCTAGGGCTGAAACCTAAGGATAAGGATGGAAAATATTTCTAAAGGGTGAAAACTTTCAGGGACCGCTGAGCGGACCACATGGGCGCTGAGCAGCCTGAAACTTAACCATTTTTACAAAACAAGGGTTATGAGGGTTGTCTTGGACACACATTCCAACACTTATTAAGCTAAATGAGATGCGTGGAGTATGTTTATGATGAATGGATGAAGTATGTTTGTGACGAGTGCATGAGGTATGTTTATGATGATGTATGTGGAACATTGCATGTAGATGATTTATGAGTAGAATAATTATATTGTCATGCATCATGAGGACAGGGTTGTCATGTAAATGTTAGGACCTTAGAGAACTAGAGGTTAATCACCTAATATGTAAAGATTATAATTGAACACTAGGAAATAAGTATGTAGTTATATGATAGGAATCTTTTCTCTTGGCACATCTACGAACACGCCCCTCACCAGTCCCAAAAGGGTGGATTGGTCAATGATGCTACCTCACCAGTCCCAAAAGGGTGGATTGGTCAATGAGGTTAATGGCATGATGATGAGATATAATGAGCTATGATGAGATATGATGAATGAGAAAGGGTGACGTCACACCTAAATGAGTCCCCGCTTGGTTACGTCAAAAGGGTACGGACCCCCACCTCCCTACTTGTAGGAAGGGTAGCCCACTTGATTGGCGGCGATGGACACTAGACTCCATCGGTGGTTAGCAACCACTCTGGTGTGAGCGCAGCTGGGTCATCGTCAAGTTGGGAACATAAGTGGTTGTAGCTGTAGGCCACAGCTACATGGGCATGGGACCGATGTAACAAGAAGGACGCTACCCCGGTTCACTAGCCCAACCGGAAGCATAAGAGAACCCCATGTTCCCCAAGCATGAGTACATGATGAATGAGTTATATGAGTATATGATGAATGAGTTTATGATGCATAAGTATATAATAAGGTATGTATGCTATGTAGTCGTCAAGAGAACGCTCGAGACGGCCTATGTATGTACGCGAAATAAAGATAATGAGCACGAGAACATAGTTAAGAAAGATTAGGTCCCCCAGTCACATAGTAAAGTAGATAAATCCGTTTAGGACTTTAGGCCAGATAATAATCAGTAGGATGTTAGTATGCATGTTCACTTAGAAACACCTGAGCGGCCTGGTTCATAAGAGAGTAAAAAATACCCCACATCAAGGTTAACCACTAAGGATGACTGTTCTCACCCCCACTCGCTTATGCTTCCAAGAGCAGGCGATGATTATGAGAGCCACGAGGAGCCCTACGAGGAGCCACATGAGGAGCAATAGAGGACCGAGGACCAGCCAGTTTAGCTTGACACTGGATAGACATTTTGGATATGTATTTAGACATGTATTTTGATGTATGTATATGGCACATGTATGTAACTTATTATATTAGACTACTGTTGATGTAAATATTTGTGATGGACCACGTTTGCTTATGTAAATATTTATGTATGGATATCAGTTGTAAGCCATTAGCTCTATCGTTTGTATTATATGCTTTGATTCACGCGCGGCTCATATTTTGCAAATAAAGTAACAAACAGAAAAGTTTTAAAATGGTCCTTATTTTCCTTAACCTGGTATTTTTGAAAGATAATAAAGGACTATAAGTAATCCCACCAAACGAGCAACAACCTAGTGAGCATTGTGTACTACTCAAGGGTATGCAGTTAGCTAGGGTGTTATAGAGCAAGGAAGCTCGGCACAGGAGCCTAAGAAGAAGGGTATTTTCCAGCCCCTTCTCCCTAGTCTGGGTGGAGGCCGCTATCCATATCAACCTCAACTGCAGCAGCAGCAGCAAGGATAGGCCACGGGTCAAGCCCGACAAGATTAACCACAACAGGGAGGCGAGCGCAGGCCACCTTGCTAGAAGTACGGCAAGCTCCACATGGGAGAATGTCTGAATGGGAAGGATGTTTGCTACCGGTGTGGGAAACCCGACCACTTTTCTAGAACGTGTAGGGAAATCCTACCCATCAGCCAACCGGGTATTTGCGACTGATGTGGAGGGAGCGGACACCTCGCCAAAGACAGTATAACGACCCAGCCCCGAGTTCCGCCACGAGGGCGAGTCTTTACTTTGTGAGCTGAAGATCTGGATGATGTTGACACCCCCGCAGGTGAGTAAGCCGCAGTAGGTATAGCCTACGGGAAAGCAGTAAGTACCTGGAAGCCTAGCAATGCCAGAATTTTGAGGCGAAATTCTTTTAAGGGGGAAATGTAACATCCCGATTTTTTCCCTTACAAAAATTTCGCGTAATCAACAATTTTGCGTAATTAAAGTGTTCCCAAAACAGCTTAGACTGGAAAATAATTATAATAGTCTTTTAAATGCAACATACCAGTCCAAATAATGGTTTTGTAAGCTCACGAAAATTTTGCGAGTGTTGGGTTAATTTTTGGTTAGCACAGAAAATCTTGTCGGGTCCCAAAGGTATATGTGAAATATACTCCCACAGAGATATGTTCACGAATACCTCAACCTCAAATACCAGTATGATCAGGGAAATTAGTAGATCGCGGACATGTGTTCAGTATATTTTTAGGATATCCGTACACGCGCGATGTAACACCCTAGGTTAGCAGCTTATGCTTAAGTCATAAACCGCGTCTGCTAGGTTGTTATCTGCTGTGTGGGAATACTAATAGTCCCTACTTTACTTAGGAAAATAGTTAAGTTAACTGAAAGTAAGGACCCATTTTTTTTTCTTTAAAACATATGTTGTTGTTATGCTTCAAACTAGAGCCATGCGCATGGGCTATCCTAAGTCCCATATAGTCGTATAACAGACAAATGCGAACGTCGTCTGTCATACACGTACGTACATAAGCATTAAAGTAAACAGTACCAAGTGGGTCAAGCAATTAATTTCATACATGTTAAATAGTCATAGATACATATCATAAATACTGTACTAATACATCAAAAAGGGATGTACATATCCTAAGCCTGTACTACAAAATAACATATATCAAAATATACATCAAGCTAGTGCTACTGGCAAAAAGTGTCATCTGATGACAGGGTCTGGGGACAGGGCTGGTCAGATCTCTGGCTCATCGTTGCTGGGGTCCTCCTCTGGGTCCTCCTCCTCGTCCTCCTGCTCCGGCTCCTCGGGCTCGTCCTCCTCCTCCAAGATCTCGATGAGAGAATCCTCCTCAGGTGATGAGGACACAGGTACGTCTGGCGGTCGGAGTCGAACGGAGACTGGATCGACCTCTACGTCCTTCTCATAGAGAGCGGGCTCACCGTCAGCGGAAGTCTCTGGCTCTGGGACAACCGGTGGTGTAACTCAGAGAGGTGGGGAACGGTTCACTACGAGCACTGTCCACAGCTCTGCCTCCTCCCCTGTCTCAGGATCTACAGTCTTAAATCTGCTGCGAAGGATCCGCCGCTTCTTCGGTGGGGTCGTCATCCAACTCTCCTGAAGCCATAAGTGAGTGGGGTGAGAACGGTGCTTCTCAGTGGTTAACTATGGCATAGGGGGGATCTGGTTACTCAATTATGCTCTGGCCGTCCAGCAGGAGATCTCTAAGTGTTCATGCATCTAGACATCCTACCAGTTATTTCTTGTCTAAGTTCCTAGGCGGCTTTATCTAGTTACTAGGTGACAGGGAACTAATCTTTCTTACTAAGTTCTCGTGCTTTCTATCCTTGATCGTTCTGACACTACTACACATATATGTATGCCCGGTGACCTTGCCCCATGCGTTCCCTTCGAGCATGGTGACATGGTCGAGACATAGCGACGCTTTAACCACATAGGTATGTATGCAAGGTGATCGTGTCCCATGCTTTCCCTTCGAGCATGGTGACGTGCACAATGCATGCGTTCCCTTCGAGCCTGCTCTTGTGCACTATGCATGAACTTAACATTTTAATTAAATGGTATCATATGCTTGCATTGGCCGCTTTCCTTTGGGCTAAGCCATGTAGGCACGAGGGCCTCATTCATTCGTAACCATCATCATTATCATCATATGCACTTTTATCTTTATGTACTATTCTGGTTCCTACGTTCATTATCATCTTCATTCATTAGCCTTGGTCATAGCATAACCTCTAGTGATCTATCCTCATGATGCATGCAAGACTCAATACTCATGTTCTTGTCTTGGCACCCTTAGGTGGCTCACAATAATATAGATAAACATATCACATACACTTGTACTGCTAGGTGCTTGTTGGAATATATGTGGACCTCGGAACTCCCTTTTCGGAAACCACCCAGCAACTTCAGGGAACCTCCGAACCCATCCAACACCACTACTAGTGCCCCACTCAGCTTTCTTCACGTAACCCTCTTAGCACTCCATGGGTCCTCCGCGGACCCACTCAGCACCATCCCAGGCGCTGCTCAACAACTCCCTAGACTCCTCTCAGTCACTCTCTGCGGAACCACTAAGCACCATCCCAGGTGCCGCTCAACAATCCTCCAGACTACTCTCAGTCATTTTCCGCGGAACACTCAGCACCCGTCCAGGCACCGCTCAACGACTCTCCAGACTCCTCTCAGTCACTCTTGGGATCCTTCGCGGAACGCACTCAGCACCATTCCTGGTGCCCACTCAACACTCTTCACGCAACCCTCTCAGCTCTCCAGGGATCCTCCGCAAAACCCACTCAACACCATTTCTGGTGCCCACTCAACAACTCCATGTAACCTCCTCAACACTTTAGGGATCCTTCGCGGAACCCACTCAACACCATTTCTGGTGCCCACTCAGCAACTCTATGTAACCTCCTCAAGACTTTAGGGTCCTCGGCAGAACCCACTCAACACCATTTCTGGTGCCCACTCAGAAACTCCATGTAACCTCCTCAACACTTTAGAGATCCTCCGCGGAACCCACTTCGCACCAATTCTGGTGCTGCTCAACCACTCTAGACTACTCTCAGTCGCTCTCCGCGGAACAACTCAGCACTAGCCCAGGCGCCACTCTACATCTTTCTACGGACTCCCCTTAGTCACTCTAGGGATCCTCCGCGGACCCCGTTCGGCGTTTACTCTCTGTTGCTTATTTTCTCTCATTTTCTCACATTCATCTCAACATACCCCATAACCCAGCGATACACAGCAACAACAAGAACATTCATGAATCATAAAACACGTAAAATACAACCAACAGGTAACAGAATGTTTATTCTCAACAAATCTTTAACAACACATGCAAGATCATTTCACACATAAAATGCATACCAGGTGCATTATATCACATGCTTAAAATAACCATAAATAGATCACCAAGGAGGTGATTTATGCATAGTTACCCACTTGTAGAAAACCTGGTGGTGGTGAGGGAAAGTTTGGAGTGAAGTCCTACAAGCCTTATTGTTTTCCAAAGCTTGAGCTTCTCCTTTCTCCAAGATGAAGATCTTTGAGCAAGGTGGAGGATGGTGAGGTTGTTTCTCTTGTTTTTGGAAGGAAGAAAATGAAGCCAAGATGAGGAGACTTGAGGACTGTGTTTCGGTTTGTGGAAGGTGGGAAGAGATGGAAAAGTGCTTGATCCCTTGAAAGTTTGGTGGTGTTCTTTGAGGTATGACTTAGTGTGTTGTTATGGAGAATGTGAGAAATGAGCTTTTGCTTAGAGTTTTGGGGCAAGAAAGTCTCGGTTCTGGGCTGATGGTGAGGGAAATGAATTGCATTTTAGGATTTAGTAAAATGTGATGAATAGTAGAAGGCATGGGCATAGGTATGGCTAGTGATGGCATTTGGTTTAGTGTGTAAGACAAGTAATTGTGATGGGAATTTGGAAGCATGATTTTGGGGATTAATTTTTGGGCAAAAATCTCCTCTCCTAGTCGTGCAGCCCTCTCCATCAGCTGCTGAAATTCCATTTTCTCCCGGTTCCGATTCGCTCGTGTTTTATCACTGGCAGTATCGATGCGTCGCGCACGGTTGTCCGAAAAATATTCCGTTTATACCGTCGCGATCCCCTAATTCCCCTCTACCTACGGGTATTAATTTTTTTCAGGTGTCTGTGGATTTTTTCTCTGGGAGATTATTTTCAAGGACACCTTTTTCGCGTCAGAAAATTTCATCGGCGAACAGCGGCCGTTCGGTTGTCGACCGAACTTCCTATCGTGACACGTCTTATTTCTTAGGGATATTCTACCTAATAATGTCCCATCTTAATTATCTAATCATGCTTAGAAGATTAATTTAATAATTATGTTTACGATTATTTGTCTAAGGAAAAATCGGGATGTTACACTAAGTGGCCTAAGAACCCTAGGGCACTAACTAGACTTGCCTAAGTGGCTAAAGGTTTTAAAGCATGATCCATGGGGCCACATCATTTGATCAACATTACTCTACCTTCGTGTATGAAAGACAACTCAAGATATATGTATGCATTGTGAGGGTTCAGTTGTGGTTAGGGATTATAACAACCGTAGATAACTAGTGCCGTCTCACCTAAAGTTAAACAAGATCATAAATGAACTTAGGGAAACCGGAAACTCTTGGGAAGGCCCGACCACCAAGGGTCGGTATGCCTCAAGGAAATAACTTAGTATAATAGGAAATCCTTCTCTTGGCACGTCACACCTGACAAGCCCCTTGCCGGTCTAGCAAAAAGGACCAATTTATGATTATGACACGCAAGCTTTGACCTGAACGCGGGCATCAACCTGGTATAAGAGAAAAGAAAGCAAGGAAGAGAGTAACGCTTGAGATTTTACATCATGAAGGATAAAAGACAGATATTATGTCCACGAAGTTTGAACCCGTATAATAAAGTTGTCCACGAAGTTCAGACACATATAAGTAAGTTGTCCATGAAGTTCGAACGTAGTGACGAGCCCATTCCCGGTGTTATTTACACCCTCGCCATTCTACGAGCAAGATGATATTAAGTGTGTTGTAGCTGAAAGGGGGATAACGGTCCCACGGTCTACATGGGAGAATGAGGGGCATCAAGCAACGAAGAAGGACGCAGCCCTAGGCGCATAAGAGAACTCCCTTTTCCCCCATGCATAATTATGTGGTAAGTGTATGTGAACTAGACCGGCTTAGGACCTGCAACAGGAATTCCTCTTACGCGAGATAGTATAGTTAAGCTATACGACTAGGTAAAGAAAAGCACGCCTAGGCTTAGGATAATAGACTAGATTCCCCAAGCCTAGTAATGTAAGTAAAGCTGCTCTAGATTAGGAACTACTAAAAGTAATAAAGAGGTTAGTGATGCATGGCACTTAGAGACCTCCAGAGTGGCCTGGATCATAACTGAGCAAACTGAGACCCGCACCGGCTTAGGTTTGCCCACTGGGAACGCCATGTTCTCACTCCCACTCACTTGTAATTCTAGGAGACTACGATGACTACCTCGCCGGAGACCCGGACCCGGATGTTGAACAGATATAGGCAGCAACATGGTTATCAAACTCGCGAGTTTAAGTAAACTCGTGGAGCCTTCGTAAACTCGGATCGTAAACTCGTACGAGTTTACCTATTATTAAAAAAATATTAAAAAATATTTTAAAAAATTATTATGCTACAAAAATATATTTAATAAAACTTGAAATTTATAAATATTTTTAACTTCATACAAAACACAAATAAATATGAAATATGTGAGTTCTAAGTTGAATTTATACATAATACTCATTCCAAGTTCACAACAAAACACACTAAAAGAAAGAAAATATAAAGTACTAACATACAATATAGTTCAAACTTCAAATACAAAAGTTTCAAAATTCAAATCCTCCAACATCCTCAATAGCATCTTCATCATCATCATCTTGATCTTCCTCTTCCTCTTCCCCTTCATTAGACACAACTTCATTATGATCAACCATTACATCAATGGGATCATCAATGGGAACATCAGGGATCATATTTTCGGCATCCACTTCAATAGAATGATGTTCTACTCCATCAACAGTAGTCTCAGTAGTATGCCCACTGGCAGGATCATTCATTGGTGGTGGTGGTGGTTGATGACTCTCATCATCGGCTTCATAAACATCATCAACCTCATTTCCTTGTCCAGTGATCCATTCATCATCAAAATTGATATCATCAAAAAGAAGAACGAGATTTCTCTTTATTTGCCTAATTTTTAGTTTCAAGTTGTACATCACATATACCAAGTCATTCATCTTTTTCTGGTGCAAGCGGTTTCTTCTCTTTGTATGAACCTAAAATCATAATAAAAGTTCCAAAAACTTATGCTAAATCTAAACAAATCAAATCAAATTAAGGAAATAGAAACAAAAATATGGATTAATTTCATTTACCATTTCAAATGCACTCCAATTACGCTCACATCCAGATGAGCTGCATGTCAAGCTAAGAACACGGATAGCAAACTTCTTTAATTCTGGGCACCCATCACCATAAAAATCCCACCATTCAGCAGGTAGCATAGTCTTCCGGCTGCTCTTTGCAGTGTCCATACCAAACATACCTCGAGCATAATGAAAATCAGGCAGCTGCACACTAATCTTGTTCCTCTCAGTCTGATCAGGAACCAATTTTCCCATACAATTATACAGTCCTTGTTTGATATCAGCATCATTAGAATTAAAAGTTGGGTCATAATGAAAATGGGGATTAAGGTAATATGCAGCAGCATGTAAAGGCCTATGAAGTTGGCCTGCCCACCTCTCATCAATGATTTTCAAAATAGGTTCATAACTGCAAACGAGTACAAATTTAAAAGAACATTACATATTCTTCTATGAGAACTAAATCAGACAAAGTTGAACAAAGATTCACTTAGAATTGAAGTATACCTTTTCTTAACTTGACGAAAGTTGTTCTTTATCTTTTCCTTAGCTGAATGCATTGCATCATATATGAAACCCATAGCTGGTTTTTCATCTGAGTCAACCAAACGAAGGACGGTAATGAGAGGGGCAGCAGCCTTGAGACAAATGAGTATGTTCTTCCAAAATCGGCTATCCAAAGCTATGTTTTGGATTCTTTTCCCCTCAAATGTAGATGCAAATTTACTTGATTTCCACTCCCTTGAGCTAAACATGCTCATCAGAGCTCCACTATTGTCATTAAGACAAGATAGAGTCAAATAGGCAGTGGCAAATCTAGTTGCCCCTGGCCTAATCAATTCCTTCCCCTCTGTAAACTTCTTCATGATGCTAATGAGCATGGTTCTTCCATAGATGTAAGTAGTAATTACTCTTCCCTTCTTTATGGTTGTTTGCTGCACCTTTAAGTTTTTTTTTCCAAATCCTCCAATACCAAATCAAGAGAATGCGCAGCACATGGAGTCCAATACAACCTACTCCTTTGTTGCATTAACATTTCTCCAGCAGCTTTGTAGTTTGCAGCATTATCTGTAACCACTTGGACTACATTCTCCTCCCCCACAAAGTTTATAACATCATCCAACATCTTCAAAACCTTATCAGTAGTCTTAGATATGTCAGAAGTGTCCAATGAATACAAGAAAACTGTTTCTTTAGTGATATTCACCAAAAAGTTACAAATACTACGTCTTTTCTTATCTGTCCATCCATTAGACATAATTGAACAACTAGTTCTCTTCCACTCCTCCTTAAATTCTTCAAGAGTCACATCAATATTCTCTATTGCTTTTTTCAGAAGTTTTTCTCTAATCTCATGAAAGGACCCCTTATAGCCAATTCCATATCTCCCAACCATCTCACTGAATTTCGCAAACTCAGGATTCTTAACAACATTGAAAGGAAAGGCACTTGTGTAGAAGAATATATCGCACTGGTAATCAACTTGATCCTTTGAAGTCCCCCTTCATAACTTGGTTTATTATTGCTTGAACTCCCCCTCCACCTCTTTCCTTTGTACCAAAATTAAGAACACCTTTGCCTTTATCTTGGGAAGAATGGCCCTTTTTAGTTTCTTCAAATAATCCTCATCAATTTTTCTTTTCTTTAACGATGCTTCTTTAGCGTCTGCACAAATCTTCAACATCAACTCTCTAACTTCTTGAGGCACAGTAGCACAAGCTTCGACATCTGATCTAGTACCAGCTAGATGATGCTTGAATCTAAAAATTCCTCCACTAATAACTTTTGAGCAATAATTGTATTTAACCTTCCTAGCATTTCCTTGCACATCAACCCCATGCTTCCATCCAATGTCAAGTCTATTTCCAGCAGCGTTTTTTCTTCTAGAGGTAGCACCACGTCTATTCATGACCCATTGACCTTGAACCAGTTCCTGACCCAATAGTTTCAGAAATCCTAAAATGCAAAGTAGAAATATCTTATATATCCATTAATGATCAAATATTACTACTCTACTTCCTCCATTGGTGCCCCAAATCCAAAAGTGAATAGAAACTAAATATTCAAGTATCAGGATGGAACAAACTTAAAGTTCTCTTAGTCAAGACTCAAGATAAATTTACCTCTTTCACACAAAAGAGGATAACTGGTTGAAAGATCTTAGGAAGGTTCTCTATCATTTAAAGTTCTGCTATGTTTTGGACCCTAAAAAAGAGAAAACCAAAAGGTGATGAATGTAACAAATTTATAATGAAACCAATTCCATTTTGACCCGTTCAATGTGAAATGTCAAAACTTCATTAAAATCACCAACAACTTCAACATAATTCTTGGTAAAGGTGGGTTTGGAGCAGTTTATCTTGGATATGTATTAATGACACTGCAAATTCATGTGATCAACAATGAGTAATTTACAATTACAAGCAGAGGTAATTTACACATATGACATATCACTTCACACTAAGTTTTTGAGCTCAATCCACACTGATGATATGTTTCATGTGAGTCAGCTGGAAATTTTGATCAACATGGAAACTTGACTAGATAGGAAAAGAGGAAAATTACAACATATGTAGATTGATAAGGATAAGATATATTAACATAACTAGCTGTACACAACTACATGAAGAAAACAACTTACAATGATTAACATATAGAGAAAGCAGCAATGGGACAATACATTGATAAAATCATTGAAAAGGAAATAACCTTACTCAATGGTAAATGGTTAAACATAATTGTGATTTTTATTTTGATTCACAGCTCACAGGTTAAACTTCTAAGACATAGAAATTAATTAAACTTCATAGCTCCCTATTAAAATTAATTTTTTTCTCTGCACATAGAATGATAGAAATATCCCTATTGGAATATAAGACTAAGTTTTTTAGTCAAAAAAAGAAACACACACAGGAAAATAGGAAATTATACCAATTGATTCTACAAGTAAAGACAGCAAAATCAATCAACAGTGGCGGCGGTGGAGTTTCATACCTGGCGGCTGGCGAGCACAGTGTAACATCCCGAGTTTTTCCCTTACGAGAATTTCGCGAAAATCCCAATTTTTGCTTAATTAAAAGCATATTAGATTTGATTATTTGGACTGGAAAAATTATTTAGAACATTAATTGCTTCCAAACGCCAGTCAAGTAATTGTTTCTTGATCTCGCGGAGTGCCACGAGGTCCGTGCCAAATTTTGACAAAAATCAAAATTTCGGTAGACACTTAAGGTGAAACACCCCTAGCCGATCCCGTACGCTCGAGCTGTACGAAATTCCCGCTAGGTTGTTTACTTCATGGTCATTTCTTCAGTTTTCGAAAATAGTAGTTTTAGCAAAATAGGGACCCATTTTTTTTCCAAGCATACGGTTTCCAACTTAAGAGTCGTGCGTGTAACAGAATAATATAACAAACGATGTACTTAGTAAGTTGAGTTCCAAGGAAGTAGATATATAAACTACATACATCGAGGGTCCGAAGCACATAGAAATACACACCAGATGATAGTTATATTACATAATCCATACTAATGACAAGTAATACATTTATTTCTTTCCTATACATCTACTACACTGCCAGCTAGGTCTCCTTGCGCACGTCCTCCTCAGGTTCCACAACATCCGCATAGTAAGATTCATCTTCCATCCCTGGAGCCATAAGCGAGTGGGGGTGAGAACTGTAGGTCCTCAGTGAGTAACATTTTAATCGTGGCTTTTTGTTCCTCGGTTATTCTCCAGGCCGCTCAGAGTTTAGTCTAAGTGTACATGTAACTAACACCCTACTGATTATGGTCTTGGGCCTATACTCTGCGCAGCTTTATCTACATTACTAGGTGATTGGTTTTCTAATCCTGTTATTACCTAAGCTCCGTGCTTTTTAACTGGACGTTTCTACTAGAGACATACTATTCGTCTTGGGTCGTTCCCTTGATGATATACAATGCATGAACAGTTATACATAATGTTTAAGCAAATAAATCTACATACTCATCATCATGTTGTCAATCAACAATGCATACATTTAGTATCATAGTGCATGGGGGAAAGTCTGGGAATCTCTTACGCGCTTTGTGGCTGCGTCCTACTTAGTCCTTACACCTTTGTAGCCATGGCCTCGGACTACAACCTCTTTTTGCCACTATTGCATCGACCCGGCGCGCTCTTTACTGGTATGGTAGCTAACCATGCAAGGCTCATAGGAGGTAAACATCGAGTGCAATTAGTGCAACCATCCCCTCTGGAATGGCGAGGGATCAAACCTATGAGTGATCAGGCGTGGACACGCTTTGATCAGCCCTATGGCACGATCCGTTTCTCTTTCCTCTTTTAGTGGGGCCCCTTGGTATTCATATCATTCATACAGACCTATGCCTGTTTTACATGTGTGGGCCTATGCCCGTTTTACATCCTTGGGCCTATGCCCGTTTTACGTATCGTTATCAGGTCTCTTTACCTGCGTTGCTCGTAACCAATTCGTCTTGCCAAATTGGCGGGGGGCGTGTCTGTAAGACTTTGCCAAGAGAATAGGGGTTGTCCTAATCATATAACTAGACTCCTTAAGTATGGTCTGCCGCCAACTGGGGTCGGGACCTTCCTAACTTTCTTTATTTCCTAGGGTTCCATTATGATCTTCATTAAACTTTTAAGGTGAACCTCTAATTATCTAAGGTCGCCCTAACTCCTACGACGGCCTTTCCTCATGACGCATGCTCGAATTACGCAAAGACATACATAACTATGCAGGTTGGATTCCATAGAACCTTTAAAATCATAAGCTTTCAATGATCATTCGAATGCCTAAGGGTTTAGTATTCGATTGCTTCTTTCAATCAAATCCTTTGGAGATTCAATCGGTTGAACCCCCTCTGGGTCTTTCATTTGATTGAAATCCCTAAGTATTCGATTGAATTCCTCCGCGGTCTTTCATTCGATTAAAATCCTCAAGTATTCGATTGAAATCCAAAATCTTCTTTCATTCGAATCCGTGGGAATTCAATCGAATACTACAGTAAAAAAATCGCCCCAGAGTGCAAATTCTTCAGGGTTTGCTCCGCGAAACATTTTTCACTTCTACAGTAATCCAATCCATACAGTTATGGTTTCCAAACCTCAAGATCATCAAAATCTAGCTTCCCTAACTCATTTCCTATAGTTTTTGTAAAATAGTTTTCCAATCACATACACAGAAATGCATTTAAATTATCATAAAAGAAACCACATAGACAGTGGGCTTAGAGTTACCCACTTCCTATGCAGATTTGAAGTTGGTAGGTGGAAGGTGGAGAAAATCCTTGTTGCAATGGTATGCTCCAAGAAATTTTCGGAAGTCCGGTAGCGCTCTCGCGATGTGCTCGAACGATACTAGGAAAGTAAAAATTTGAAGAAACAGCAGAGCTTCATAAATGCTCCTTCGGTTTGCACACATGGGGCATTTATAGCCGTGGCCCCCTGCTGCATATAATTATTAAGTTAATTATTAATTAATTATTATTATATTATTATTTTATTATAGTTATTTTAATTATCCTAGCCCTTATTCTATTTTAATTATTTCTAACTATTCCTGGTCCACACACGAGTCCCCAAAAATATCCCAATTATACATTCATGACCTATGAATTTTTTCCGGCCAGGATGGCGGTCCGAAACAAGACATCCGGGGACTTGTTCTTGTCAGCCACTCCTTCGCAGATCCCTTCGGTCCCTACCCTGATTCCCGTTTCCTTCCGAACTGAGCACCAATCTTATAGCATCCTGTCGGACCCTAACCTTCTAGTCTTTTCCTTCCAACCTAAGGGGCAAGTCTCATAATTAATTTTCCTCTAACCCAATTTCGGGTTTCTTTGTACTGTTTATCTAAGCCAGAGTCATAAGTCGTGCCCAAGGTCTTCTTAGGGAAAGTCGGGTTATTACATTCTACCCCCCTAAAAAAAATTTCGTCCTCGAAATTTAAGTATAGTTGGAATCCATACCTTCAGAGTAGTTCAGGGTAAGCTTTTTGCATCTCCTCCTCCAGCTCCCACGTCTGTTCTTCGAATTATCCATTTGCCCATATTACTCGCACCATGGGAATCTCCTTACTCCGGGTCTGATGAGTCTTGCGGTCGATAATTTTCTGAGGAGCAAGAGGTAAAGCTAGATCCTCTCTTAGCCGTACTTGTTCGGGCTGCAGTACATGGTCTGGGGAGGCGAAGTATTTTCGTAGCTGGGATACGTGGAAGACATCATGAATGTTAGCCAAGTTGGGCGGAAGAGCTATCCTATAGGCCACTGGCCCTACGCGCTTTAGGATCTGAAAGGGACCCATAAATCGGGGGCTCAATTTCCTGACTTTCAAGGATCTACCAATCCCAGTCGCTGGCGTGACCTTCAGAAAAACATGATCTCCTTCTTGAAACTCTAATGGTCTTCGGCGGTTATCCGCATAACTCTTTTGCCGGCTCTGCGCCGTAAGCATCCTTTGGCGCACTAGTTTTATCATATCTTCTGCCTCTCGCTTCTCTTCTGGAGTCAGCCCTTGGTATTGTCTGCTATCATTCCAACAAAGTGGCGACTGGCATTTCTGGCCGTAGAGGGCCTCGAAAGGGGCCATGCCTATACAGGCCTGGTAACTATTATTATACGAGAACTCTACAAGGGGCATCAGTTCCTCCCAATTTTCGGGGGTATCCAAAGCACATGCCCGCAGCATATCCTCCAAGGTCTGGATGGTTCTCTCTGACTGGCCGTCTGTCTGAGGATGATACGCCGAACTCAGATGCAACTGTGATCCTTGAGCTCTTTGAAAGGCTATCCAAAACCGAGAGGTAAACCTAGGATCCCTATCCGAAATAATAGAAGAGGGAATTCCGTGCAACCTTACCACCTCCTTCAGATATACCTGCACTAACTTTTCCATCGAGTAGTTCATTTTGACAGGGATAAAATGAGCAGCTTTCGGTAGCCTGTCTACAACTACCCATACCGCATCCATCCCCGTTTGGGTACGTGGTAGTCCGGTGACAAAGTCCATCGCGATCCCACTCCATTTCCACTCGGGGATCTCCGGGGGATTCAGTAACCCGGGTGGCTTCTGATGTTCGATCTTCACTTTCTGGAAAACCAAGCATTTCTGTACCCAGTCTTCTACATCCCCCTTTAACCCGGGCCACCAAAACATCTTCCGCAGGTCGTGGTACATCTTGGTAATTCCTGGGTGTATCGTAAACTGACTTTTATGCCCTTCTCGTAAGATGTCCTCTCGCAGACTGCCCTCTCTGGGCACACAGATGTACTGGCAGAACCATAACATCCCTTCTGGATCAGTGGTCACCTCCTTGATCTTTCCTGCGGCTATGGCGTTGTGAAACTGGAGCCACGAATCTTCCTGGCACGCCTCTTGAGCCTCCCTGATTCACTGCTTAAAGTCGCTTGTGACTTGCAAAGGACATAATATTAGACGATCTATACGACGGGCGGCGGTTAAGTCGAGACCACGGAACTCCTCAAGTAACCGTGTCTCCCGTACCATTAGATAAGCTATATGCAATGACTTTCGACTTAAGACATCAGCTACCACATTGGCCTTTCCCGGATGATAATTTAAGCCGAAGTCATAATCCTTCAAGAACTCGGTCCACCTTCTCTGTCTCATATTAAGCTTCCTCTGAACAAAAAGATACCTCAAACTCTTATGATCGGAAAACACCTCGAACCAAACTCCGTACAAGTAATGCCTCCAAATCTTTAGCACAAAGACTACCGCAACTAATTCCAAATCGTGCGTAGGGTAGTTGGTCTCATGAGGCCTCAGTTGTCTCGAAGCATAGGCGATTCCCTGCCGCTGCTGCATCAACACGCATCCCAGTCCTACTTTTGATGCGTCGCAATATACTTCAAAAGGCAATTGGGGGTCTGGTAATATCAAAACCGGAGCCGTGGTCAGTTTCTCCTTCAGTTCCGTGAAGCTCCTTTCACATTCGGGTGACCAGGTTAACTTGACTCCCTTACGCGTCAATTTCGTCAGTGGCAATGCGATTTGGGAGAATCCCTCAATGAATCACCGATAGTACCCAGCAAAACCTAGAAAACTCCAGATCTCCGTAACTGAAGTGGGTCTCCCCCACGTTTTCACTGCCTCTACTTTGCTAGGGTCCACGGCAACACCTTGCTCCGATACTACGTGCCCTAGGAATTGCACCTCCTTTTCCCAGAACTCGCATTTGGATAGCTTAGCATACAGCTTCTTTGCCCTCAAGATTCCCAATACGGTCCTTAAGTGTCGGGCATGCTCCTCCTCATCCCTTGAGTACACCAAGATATCATCTATGAAGACAATCACGCACTCGTCTAAATAGGCATGGAAAATGCGGTTCATGTAATCCATAAAAATGGCAGGAGCATTGGTCAGCCCAAATGAAATCACAGTAAATTCATAATGTCCGTAACAGGACCTGAATGCCGTCTTGGCAATATCCTCCTCGCGTACCCATATTTGATGATACCCCGACCTCAGGTCAATCCTCAAAAATACCCTGGTTCCCTTCAACTGATCCAAGAGGTCGTCTATCCTTGGCAGTGGGTACTTGTTTTTAATCGTCACCTTGTTGAGCTGCCTATAGTCAATACAAAGCCTCATAGTGCCGTCTTTTTTTCTTAACGAACAACACCGGGGCTCCCCATGGTGATGTACTCGGCCTAATGAATCCTTTATCCATCAACTCCTCTAACTGCTTTTTCAATTCTTGCAGTTCTAGCGGGGAGATACGATAGCGGGTAATGGAAATGGGCCCGGCGCCCGGTATCAAGTCGATAGAGAACTCTACTTCCCGCTTGGGAGGGAACTCTGGAATATCACCGGGGAAAACATCGGGGTACTCACATACCACTGGGATCACCTCAATTCTCCGATTTGTCGCCTTTACCTCCGAAGATGCTAGAAATACACACCCTTGGTCCTCCAACCAGCAGCAGTACAAGGTTGGTAGTTCGTCGTCCAACTTTGTCGAACTTACGACTCCAGAAGGAAGAATCACCAATTTATTGGCGCAATCCAGCACCACCCCGTTGGTTTTCAACCAGTCCATCCCTAGTATAATATCTAGTCCGACTAGGGGAAGGCAAATCAAGTCAGCTACGAACTCCCTTTCCTGTAACTGAAACGGGCACCTAAGGCACACTTGACAGGTCTTGACAGATGGCGCAGTAGGCGTCGACACGGATAGAGTGTATGATAGCATCATAGGAGATAATTGTAACTCCTTTACACTGCCATGAGAGATAAAGGAGTGCGAGGCTCCAGAGTCATACAACACAGTCAACGACTTTCCATTGATAGAACACATACCTAAGATTAGCCCTTCCTCCTGCTTGGCTTCGTCGGCAGCCAGGGTAAACACACGGCCCTGGTGTTGGGACGGGGGTAGGTGTGCTCTGCAGTCCCTGGCGAAATGCCCACCTTGGCCACACCTATAACATACATTCTGTCTCGCCAAACACTCGCCTGCATGGAGCTTGTTGCACTTTGGGCAAGCCGGCCTGGCCTCTGGCAGTTTCTGGTTCGCTCCTCCCTGCAGTTGAAGTCATGACACTGGTAGCCCAGTCCTGGGCTGGTTCTGCGACCTCCCTATCCCTTGCGGCAATCTCTGAGGATACTGGCCCCTCCCCCTCCCTGGGAATGGGGCAGGAAACGACCCTTTCTTTCAGGGGTCCATCTGTGAGCTCCCTATCTCGGCAAACCTCCTCTTGTTGCGCTCGCTGCGCACTTCAGCTAGGTCTCGGTTGGCCTCCTCCTGAGCCAAGCAGGTGTTTACCAACGTAGCATAATCTCGTATACCTGAGCTTGCCAGGAACACTTTCAGCTCATGCTTCAGGCCTCGGTGGTACTTGGCACACTTCCAATTATCATCTGGGAAAAACCTACCCATTCGGGAGTAACGGCAAAGCTTCTCAAAGGCCGCTGTATACTCCGTAACGCTTGTAACATCCCGCTTTTTCACTGTACGGATAATTAGCGTAATAAATAATTATAGGTTAATTAGGGAGGTAAGAAAATTAAATTATTACCTTTAATTCATAAGAATCATCTTTAACCCATAAAAATAGNACATCTCTACCCCTCCCTGTTCCACTGCCGGTCGGGTCATATCGCACCATTCGGCAGTTGTCCTTTCCAGTTTCCTCGAGGCGAACTTGATCTTCTGAGAGTCCGTACAGGGAACATCTTCAAAGATCTGCTCTATCTTCCTGACCCAGCCGTACACCAGATCTGGATCCATCAATCCCTCGAACACCGGCACCGAAGAGTTTCAATTTCTTGAGCAGTCGGGATCACGTTCCGCTGAGCAGTGGCGGCTGCAATCTGAGTTGTGGCCTCGGCTTGGGTTTGAGCAGCTTGCGCCACTTGCTGTAGTATCTCTGACAAATCTACAGCAGCAGATTCTCGAGACGTGTTATCCCTTCTTGGAGGCATGTCGGAGTATCAGCACCTGCAAAATCCTGAGTTGATCAGTCTCAAGAACAGCCAGTGCACCTATAACCAGAACATGCAACTTAGGAGGGTATACACTGTGCATCATGCTCAGAAGCATAGTGCAGCTCAGTCCTCAGGCTCACTCGGACTAAACTGCTCTGATACCAAATGAAACACCCCTAGTTAATCCCGTACGCTCGAGCTGTACGAAATTCCCGCCAGGTTGTTTACTTCATGGTCATTTCTTCAGTTTTCGAAAATAGTAGTTTTAGCAAAATAGGGACCCATTTTTTTCCAAGCATACGATTTCCAACTTAAGAGTCGTGCGTGTAACAGAATAATATAACAAACGATATACTTAGTAAGTTGAGTTCCAAGGCAGTAGATATATAAACTACATACATCGAGGGTCCGAAGCACATAGTGCAACACCCTAGCTAGCCGCCCATGCTCGAGCCATGTGCAACGCTCACTAGGTTGTTGATTCATTGGTAGGATATTCATAACCTTTAGCCTTTTTGAAAATACGATTTATAACAACATACGGACCATTTTTTTTGAACATACTATTCATTATGTGCGTATCCAAATTATGAGCCGTGCGTGATGGTGGACATATATATTACAAACGGTAGAGCATGAGCTTAGCGGACCAGAGATTCATGTCCAGAAGATCTAAGATAAACAGATACATGGTCCATTACACTTAATTACATCAATAATAATAAAGTAGTCTACATACACCCATCTTACATAGATAGATACAAAACAAGTATTCCAAAATAAAGCAAAGCGGCTATGTGCTTGAGCGGGACCCGCGATCTGTCTGGCTACCCTGCTTCACGGTTCGGCGGGCGGCACTTCTGGGTACTCCTCGTAGCCCGTATAATACTCGGTTGCTCCTGGATCCATAATCGAGTGGGGGTGAGAACTCTGAGTCCTCAGTGGGTCCCTATGGCTACCTATGATTCATTTACTCGAATATCCTCCAGGCCGCTCAGGTGTTTCTAGGTGAAAACATGTATACTAGCATCCTACTAATTATTATCTGGCCTAAGGCCCTAAACGGATTTATCTAAGATTATCTAGGTGATAGGGGAACTAGTCTTTCTTACTAAGTCTGCGTGCTTGTCAATTCTGCAATGCAATTATAATTAAACTATCAGTCTCGGGTCGTTCCCTCAACTTTCATCATACATAAACATCCATGACTATGCATATATACTTTATCACATATATACTGACATACATACACTATTCAATCATCACATTCATACACATACATACTTCTTTATGCTTCTCGCTACATATCCTTTATACTACATGCTTGGGGAACTTGGGGGATCTCTTGCGCATACCGGCTCACCCGGGTTAGCGTCCTTCTTCTCCTTTCTTTATTCTTTTAGGTATGACGTCATCCTTCCTTCACTTCTCTTTTGCTTCGATGAGCAATCTTTACTTTAACTTTACTTTACTTTCTTTGTGC
>QANU01014185.1:0-23412 GCA_003254905.1 Nissolia schottii
CTCTTCTCATTGACCTGCTCCAACGGTGATAATTCGGACCTGTTAGAAGCGCAGGAACAATGATCAGCGAGGGATTCTCGCTTGGATGAAGATAATAAGGACTGCTAGGATTCTGTGCTGGATCGCCATTACTGCAACCGGAAGCTTCCGACGAGCCTCCTGCTATGACGTTTCCGCGGTTTCCTTGTGCACGCACCATTCTCGAGCAAGCGCAGCAGAGCTCTGAAGATCAGAGCTCTGATACCATAACAGAAAGCAGAGAGTGAAGGTAAGAGAGTAATGCGAGAAAGAGAAATTGATTGTGCATAATTCTCATTATTCTGCCATGTACTGTTCCAGCACAATATATACAAGAAGAAAGGGACCACGGTGTGGTTACACATTTGCTGCCTACGGTAGTGGGTCCCGTAACTAACTAACAAATTAGCGGGAAGGATGAAACGGCTCCGATAGCTCACGTGACCGTGCCTGTGTGAGCCTCACGTTCGCGTTCTTGTTCTCTTATCTACAATCAATGGAATAAACTATCTTATCTTTAATAACATTGTTGGAAGATTCTAAGGATGCACATAGCACTAAGATTAAAAAAAATAAAAAAAATTCATCAACCCGTTGGAATATGTTTCATAAAAAATCCTATAATTTTTTACATGTAACAAATTGGTCTTAATCACTTACATTAACTTGTAGACAATCATTTTTTTCCTCAGAGCTTTTCTTTCTGTTCATCAAGTTGACACAATCAACAGGTGAAATGGCGAAATGGCAAACGATTCGAGGACAAGTTTGTGGAGACGCTTCAGAAACACGGATACAAGGGTTCATACATGTCAAAGGATTGGTTGGAACAACCTGCATTTGTTCAGTCATTTGCCCCAACCTCGCTTGTGCATATATCAAATCAAACGGACTTGCCTAAGATCTTCTTAATCGATGATGCTACCGTTCTAACCGAAGACACGAATCAGGTTTGTTTTACCCCCTGGTGTAGCCTTCTTGAGACTGCATAAGGATTATTGGACTTTTTTCGCTCTCTGCAAGTTTTGGCAATGAACCGAATATGCTGTGATTATGATGAAAATGTTAGTTTCAATTATAATAATATCACTTTAGACCAGTAAACCACACTCTACAAAAGAAAACAGATGTTGTACACTAGGGCTGTTAAAATGGGCTCGATCCGTTTATCCGGTTAAATGGACGGACTTTACATGCAAAAAGTAGGCCCACAAAAAATTCAAAAAAAAAATTGGACCGGCCCGTTTAAGCTCGCCCGTTTAGGCCCGCGGACCGGGCCGTGACCCTGTGATTTTTTTTTATTTTTTAAATAATTTTTTGATTTTTTGATTTTTTTAATTTTTTTAAAAAAAAATAACGGGTTAGCGGACGACTCGTTTAGGCCCGCAGACCGACCATAAACGAGCCGGACCCTAAAAATATGCATATTTTTTACCCGGCCTATTTAGGCCCGCTGGCCTAAACGGGCGGGCCAGCCCGTTTTAACAGACCTACTGTACACTTTTGTGTAGAAAAGAATGTTATACCTTTCTATTTCCCTAGAATAAATCTATAATTAGCAACAAAAAACACTTTCGCCTGGTCCTAGAAGATTAGCCATATGGCATGATTGTACATCGTTTCTTGCTCCCATGATTTTATCAATGATGCATGTGCAATGTGATTTACTTCAATTATAATTTTGTCTTTTCCAAAGCTTAACATGATTCTTGTGTGCAGTCATATTGGGAAATTACATCTGATAGTTACTTTGACTACATAAAGCAATATTGTTTGGGAATTGGACCCTGGAAGGACACAGTGGTACCTGTTGTAAATAATTATTTGGAAACTCCTACTGATCTTGTTGCCAGGGCTCATGCTTGTAAACTGTAGGTACCCTTTTTTGTTGAAAACATCTCCTCAATGCTTTCTTTTATTCATTAATATTATATAGTAGTGAAGCAATTTTTGTGGATACAGTCTTCAATTTAATTATACATTGATTAGATTCCAAGATATAAAAGTGCGCGATTTCGTGCAACTTAAGGTTGTTGCCTTCTAAAATTGGTCATGTGTTTTAGATGTTGAAACAACCTCTTTGCTCACAAGAAAAAATACTGTGTACATCTGACCCTTGTTAGACTCCACATTGGTGGAAGCCTAGTGAATTGATCCAGCTTTTTTGATAGGTTCTATAATGTAAGATTGTTGATAGCTATCAAATTAGGGTTAACTTATACTGCTGACTTTTCTGGAAGAGAACCGTCCTGTCAAATGAAATTAGATACTCCCTTCGGTTCAAATTATCTGTTAATTTATCCAAATGCACGGACATTAAGGAGCTCAAAATTTAGAGTAATTTATTGAGCAATTCGACCAACCTTATTTAATTTAACCTTACTACTTAGATTGCATTAATACTGCTTTTGCAGATTCCCTCCAAGCGAGGGGTTCTATTAGAAGTTTCATAATAAAGTTAGCACAGAAAAATGAGAGTGACTGACATTTTGAATCAAAAAATTGGCTCATGTGACATAATTTCAACCACTAAGGAGTAGCTGCTAGCAATCGGTTCTCTAGTTTATAGATATTGATGGGAACAAAATCTAAATATGCATCCAATGTAAGTTGTGATTTCCAATTGATCAATTCATGGAAACAACGATCTTGAAATTTATGATTATCACAATGTAAACGAGGTTAAGAATAAGAAACACATCCCAGATCCATATCGTGATTGAATGGAATTAACGAATTTTTTCCCTTGTCTTCCTTTATCCTTTCAACCCCTTCTGATGATGAGAAGAATGTTTTCTTTGGAAGACCTCAAACCCTAATGATTTCTGAATTCTTTGGAATCCTTGAATCCTTGTTTTTCTTTAAGTAACGTCATCTTATTTATAACGGAGACGGGAGGGCCAGTTTTACTAAAATACCCCCTAACTCTATAATCTTTTATAGAATTAATTGCCATCATCTTAATCTCCCTTTTATTAGTGTTAGTACCACTATTAGTTATGTGGACCATATTATCATGAGATTATAAAATAATCTTACATCCAAATCGTCAAGGTTTTGTGAAAGATTAGAAGATAATTGCTTCCATATATGATTGACTTCATCCAAATTAATTAGTGTTTGTATGGATGTATTCATTGATTTTTCTTCTTTGAACATATATGCAAGTGCACCCTTATACTTACCGAAACGAGAACCAGTTTTTGCACTTCAACTTCAACGGAGACCCTTATGAGGAGTATGATTACTGGATCAACAAGATAGGAGTTGATGGCCTGTTTACAGACTTCACAGGTAGCCTTCACAATTTTCAGGAGTGGACCTCATCCTCGGGACAATGGTGATGACGGAACCGCGGTTGTGGTCATCGCATAAGATTTCGTTGTTAGTCTCGTAAGAAATTTCACGACGAGCAGAGAGCACAGCATAACAGACGATGTGTATAACTCTTATCGAGACAGTAATAGTAGCAGTGTTGTAGTTTGTTTTCAGTTTCAAATAGTTGATTTTGGATTTTTTTTTTGTTGCTCCTTCTAAGAGTAAAGAGATACATAATATTCTTTTTTTTCCAGTAATGAATATTGGGATTTAGAGTTTTGCAATTCAACCTACGCGTATATAGAAAATAAAATAGAGTAAACCTTTGTTTGTACTCAAAAGATATGGACATTACCATGTTGTTTCTTTAAAGATTATTCTCACCACATTAGTCACTAAAAGATATAAATCGTTGCCATATTCATTCTTTTGAAAGAATATGTTAATGTTGTTGTTGTAACCTTTCTTTACTGTCAAAAAAGTAAACTATTACACATTTCTATTCAGAACTTTCATATCTGATATTACGATTAGAATGTACAACATTAAAAAAAATTAAAAAAAAATAGAAAAAGAAGAACCAAAACTAGCTGGTATGCATGCATGATACTAACCTATCTAAGGTGAGTAACAAAATGGCAAAAACCAAGATACTCTATGAACCTAATGTGTTCTCTAATGACAACATGCAAAGCAAGAAAGCCATTTGTTCTGAGAAGAAGCATTGTTTACGGTTGACTTGTGAGAAAATGGGAAACTCATAACTTGGGAAGATCAACACCGATAGACTAAGTGAGAAAATCACGCAAGCTAATTCGACACCACATCTTAACCAAAAAACTTAAGACAATGAGTCTATGGTTCTTCCCACGTATAAACTCTGCAATTAGTCCATCCCTAACTAATATAGGACTTTTTAATACACTTAGACTTGAAACTCAACAATAACACATGTTCAATCATCATTGTTCAAAGTCAAAATAGAGTTGAAAGTTGAGGAGGAGGATGACTCAAGGTGAACTCACGATTGAGGGTTGAGACAGTGATGACAGGTTAAGGGTCGAGGACGAGTTAGGGTGGGAGGATTAGTAAAAGATTCAATTTTCACAAAGAAAGCAAATATGAAGGAGAAAAGAAGGATTTAGCATGTTTGGGTTAGGCACTTTTTTGTGTCTTAGGTTTGGGCATCTGGCCCAATAAGTTTTTTTATTTCTATTAAAAAATGGGTCACTCATATAAGCCACCATGTTGACCTGTCTAACTATGGTTATCAAAAAATCTGTTTTAACAAAACCAAACCTGAACCATATAAGCAATTTTTGAACCGTATCCCATTTTTTCAATCTGGTTTGTAGATGTATCCTTTTTTTTCACAAAAGGGTTTGCAACCAATTTTAAAACCAAAATTGACTGGTCCTCCCTTGCTTAGACCCGTAAACACATACGTTATTCTCTTTTGCCTTTATTCTTAAATTATTTATTTTGTCTTTATTATGATATTATATTATTATACTTAGATGAACAATTGGAGAAATTAAAATAGAAAATAGAGGAAGAAGGAAGAACATCACTTACCTCAGTACCCCACCAACGATTATGACAAAAAAAATAATGAGGGGGGTGTAACATCCCTTTTTTTTAATATAGAATATTGTCTTTTAATATGGTACGTAGAGATTAGCATTATACTGTTAACAGACATATGTTTGAACTACACAGTCACATAATAATATGTAATATTACAGTAAGCTAATAAGATAAAAATAGTTCATTCAACTAATCGGACAAAATAGTAGTCAGTGTAGAAAATCAATTAGTCAACCAATTTTTCTAACAGTCAACTATCAATCTTACTGAATCAATGCTTGGGTCAAAGACCCAAGAGGGGTCTCAGGTCTAGTTCCCATGTCTATTGGGCATCTAGGATATCTTCGTCCTTGTTCTGCACTGATTCCAGAACTTCTAACGGTTTGTTAATTGGAGTTACGGTTCAAAAGTTAGGTTATGAGCCACTTGCCCCTGAAGTCCACTCTGTCTCTACCTAAGGTCTCCCATAGACCAGAGACTAATGTGGGACCCACTCTCTTAGTATTTTGAAAATAATTGACTACTTTAGTCCTGTATGATATAGAAAATTCAAAAGGTTGCTTTTTACTTCTTTTTTTTTGACACATCTCACATCTCGCAAAGTCCTTTCTATGACTTTATATGTTTCACAAGTCACCTTTCCCCCACGTATTCTGCCCCAGCCATGAATCCCTCTATCCTTTCCCCTTTTATTTTATTTCATTTTTATTTCATTCATCTCATTTTAAAAATTTCAAGAGCAAAAGCCTAATTCTTAGCTCCCAAAGCTATTTCTTATCTCTCATAAAGCTTTCAAGAGAAAACACCACCACCACCACCATTCAGCACATGCAAAATCGTGGCCTTCTTCACCCCTAAACATTCTCATAAACTTATCAAATCATCACACTCTCTTCACAAAAAATAAAGCCTTCTTCATCCTCTACAAGCTCATACCATTTATTTTTCATATAGGTGGGTTTCTATGCACTATTGTGCCACAATCTCTGGTGATGATTTTTGTTTTAATATATATTGTCCTACGTTTTTCTCTCCATGAAAATGTGCCTTCGTTGGCCACCTATGTGTATGAGAAAATCGGTTTGGGTAGGGTTTCTTAGGGAAGCTTGAGTTTGCTTTCGTTTCTAACTATGTTCTTGAGTTTCTCATGAGATTTCCCTCAAGAAAAATGTATTTTCTCCCCATGAAAACCTCAATTGAGGATTCAGTTTGGTAATTTTCTTAAGTTTTTCTATGTATTTTTTTGTTTCTAGCTTTGTTTTTAGTTCATTTCAAAGTGCTAAGAATCTTCATGAAGTGGTTTCTTGTCAAAATGAGCTTTTCCTATGAGTTAGGTTTTGGTGTATCTTGTCAAAATGGTTCTTGTGTTACTGAAAGCTCTGAGAGATTAGAGATGAACATTCATTAGTTAGAATAGAACTTATTATTTTACTTCAAAGACAAATGGAATGTGAAAGCCATAAGAATTCTAGCATGAAACAAGTTGAAGATAATCATAAATCATAATATGACAATGTATGACAAATAAAGAAATGACAATGGATGATGACTATGATATATTTTAAAGAATATGAAGTTAAGTAGTTAACCTTGTTAGGGAAGAAGATGCAATCTAATTAAGATGAAATTATAGATTCTGAAATTTCTAAGTTATATGCATATATATCTAGAGAGCAAAACACTTGAATATAGATATATATTGGGAGGAACTTTATTTTAATGCATGTCTGCAACTATAGTTAGATATGATGATTTGCCACCATCTTTTTGGAGTGATAAAAAATTAACTGGGATATCATACTACCATATAGGGGCAGCGGTTTAGTTGTAGTGAAAGAGAGGAACAAACAAAAATGGAGGTTTACTTAATAGAAAGATTCAATCTATTTATCTCAGGCAACTTAGGAAAATTAATAAAGCAATAGATGTTGTGCATGTTAACTATGTTTTCTAATAATGTTCTTCATTGCTTGCTTATGTTTCATGCCTACCCTTGGTATTCAAATGCCACCACTAGGAAGATTCTTGAGCTATAATTTGACAGATGCATTTTCTCCTAACTGTTCCTTTACTAATCCTCCATTATAACGCTATTTCCTTTTTGCCTTTCCTCACAAATAAAGTCTCATTCAGTTAGTTTTGGCTTCACAGAAACTTTTGATTTCTGTGTATCTCATGGTCAAATCCCCACTCCTTTTTTTCTTTGAATAAACTACATTGTTCTTTTGGCCTAATACGATTCTGAGGTGGTAAAAATGACAAACTGCTGAGTGTAATTACTGAAAGAATGCATGCAAATAAAACAAAACCAGCATAAATATTTGATGTGTCTACATGTACTATCAAATTGAAAGTGTTTTCTGTGGCTGCATCATTGGTCTTATTCATACTGCTGATGATCATGCCCACGTAATTTTGCTAAGTATTGGCGAATTGAAAAATAACCTTGAATTAGTTATGCAGGCATATAATGTATGTTGAATATACTTTATAGATGTGCCTAGATGTTTACATAGTCAAGATGACAAACGTGATAGTAAACACATATACGATGACCCTGGACAAGTTATGTGGTAAACTTGTAGTAAAAGACTTTTGAAAAGACGAGAAGAGTGATGAAAACAAATGCATTCGATACTTAATGTGTGCTGATAGGGAAAAAGTTAAAAGAACCTTTCTAAAAGCTCCTTTTAACTCATTCCCTGTTGAGTTATGTTCTTGTTGAGTTATTGTGCTTAACTGAATAAATATTTTTCCACAACCCAGTTTGCTCCTTATAAATGTGCTCGGTGACATCACAACTATGTTGATCTTGTATGAAGGACTTTATTTTTCTTTCTATGACTTCACTTCATTTCCTTAAACTTCTGTATTCATTAATAGAGTGGTTGTTGTTGCAGTGCCTGGTGCACCAACATTATACTATACAGAAATATTTTATGCATCAATGAAATGCCAGGTTATAATTTTACATCATGCACCAGATGCTGAAGTCCATTTATCATAAAAATTGGTTTTGTGCTGCATGAATTGCTTAGACTAAGCTATTGTTGATATTGTTCTATTTAATTTCTAAATCAACTTAAATTATTAAGACCATCCACTCGCGATTTTATTTCCTCCAAACCAACATTCATTTACTTCTACATGCTGTCAGTACGCAGTCAGGCTAGTAATGAAGCACTTGACAACACTACTCTGAATTGTTTTATCTATGATGATGATCAGAAACTGGACTTAAAATTAGTGACAGTAAAGATGGATTTCGCAAATTTCCTCGCTTGACTTTTGTCAAGGATATTTGCATTTAGTATAAAAGATTCATAATTTGGAAGAGGGTTTTGTTCTGTTCATGACTTCATAGCTTCCTGGAAGTGTTATATATACAAAGTTATGCTTTGGATAAATTGGATTCTTAATGTAGCAAGATTTTCTAAGTGTACTACCATTTACCCCCCACCCTCACCCCTTTAGAAAGCCGATTTACTTAAAAGCATTGTGATTTATGAATATTTTGGTTCTTTAGACATTTTTAACTCTTGAAGAGATAGTGGCTTGATTACAAATAAATACATAAAATAGAAACGGATTTTCTCATATGACATTAACTGGGATATATAACTCTAAATCTTTTGATTGTTTTGTTCTACCTCACCCAACATCACTATAACACATGTAACATAGGCGAAATTTGTATAAAAAATAATTCTTGTAATGGCTATAAGTATGCTTTTAGTTCATGCCAAATTGATTAATGAAAGTTCAGCTTTAAAAGAAAAGTTCTTCACGTTTATCACATTAACTCGTGAATATATTATAGATAACTTCTTATGCAATAACTTGTGAATATCTTGTTGATAACTTATTATGGCTTAACTGTTTTGTTGGTTGATCTTGCTTATCTGAAGCTGAATCTCTCACTCATGGCTTTCCTCCACAGTTGGCTCCCACAACATTCCATATATGGTTTGAAGGCATTCGGCCGAAGGAGGAGTTAATGCCAACATCCAGACACAAAACCAAGTAGGAAAATGATTCCTTGACTTCCAAGAAAACAACAATGGCAGTTGATGCCAACGGGGAGGAGATCCCAGCCGCCAAACGATCCAAGCTCGGGAACTGTTGCAGCTTCAAAGGTGATGTGATGGAGATCCTGAGACAGATGCCGAGTGTAACCGCAACTGGGGATGGCCCCAATGGGAAGACGATAGAAGGGTTTCTGTATAAGTACAGGACTGGCCAAGTCTGCATTGTGTTATCTGCCATGGTAACTTCCTCACCCCAGCAGAGTTCATTGTGCATGCTGGAAGAAAGGAAGTGGCTAATCCCATGAAGCACATCACTGTCTATACTAACTCATTTTAGTGGCCAAAGTAAGTGTAGCTCTGGATTTTATGGCAACTTACCCCATCTTTAGGATCTGGAAGAAAGTAGGAAACAACAAATGAAACTTTCTTTTAAGTAGTTTAACTTCTATAATTATCTTATCCATTGATCAAGTTGGTCAGTTTAAAAAAAAAGGGAAAATATCATTGAAGGTTGTTTCTTCCTTGAACCAAAATTTAAGCCTCCCTTATCTTTTTACCTTTTTGTTATTTTTTTGCCTAGCTTATCAAACAAACCTAGTGAGCATTGCTTATGACTATAGCATAAGCAGTTAGCTAGGGTGTTACAAGTGACGACTGAATCCTCATGATGCATAATAAGATATAAGTAACACACAATTCATCACATATTCTTTTCTCATACAAGGTAAGTGACCTAATGCTTTTCTAAATACACCCGTTTTCTGTCAGAATTTAGTTATCAGAAATCGAAAAAGTCCAAGGCCTTACCCCTAAGGTTTTAGATAGCTCTAAGATCATTTTTCATAATTAGAAATTCTAGTTTTGACTCCAAAATCACTAAATGGCGGTTTTACTCTTTTTTTTTCCAAAAATGTTGTTTTTCACCAGTAAACCCCTATTTTCTTTGGAATTTTAGTTCTCAAAAATCCGAAGGGCTCAAGATTTGGCCTTAAGATTGTTGATAGTTCTAAACCCATATTTTCTAAAAATCAACCTAGTTTTTCAGATCCTAATTTCAAAATTTTCGTTTTTCCCTTGTTTACCAAGAAACGTCGTTTCTGTCTGTTTTGCTTAGGAATTCACCAAGGACTCAAAAAATCACAAAACTTAACATCTCCGTTCAATTTTTCGTGTCGATTTCAGAAATAATATTAGTTTTCCATGATAAATTTCCAGGATACAGTTCCAGTTCAAAACGTGTTATGGTCCTATTCCAAGCTTAGGTCTATCTAAATTCTGACAGAGTCACAGATAACACCAGCAGTTTCCAGAAAAATCTCAACATCTATATAGTCATAGTCATATATAAAACATCCTAACATCATACATCATCTAGCATAAAACTATATAGATAGTGGAGAGGTCGATTTACCCACTTGTATAGTTACTGTAGACAGTTCAGGAGATCTACGCGGGATCCTAGCTTGTTCTGCTGCTTCAAGCTAGCTCTTTCTAAGATAGGTATATGCAAGCTTTCTTTAAGGAGACTAAGAGGAATCTCTAAGAACAAGGTTAGGGAAATTAGGGCTATGTTTAGTTCAGTGAAGTTTCTGTGTCAGTATCTTGACAGGGTAACGACTGAGTGTGCAAACGAACAGAGTTTTGGCAAGGTTTTCTCCTATGTTTTCTTTGAAGAATCCATGGGGTATTTATAGGCCAAGGAGCTCAAAATTTTCTTCCATGACTGCCCTTGGGATAAATTCCAATTTTTCCCTTCGATATGTCATCCATGACATAAGCATGCTTAGTCACCTACATAGTCATCATATGACTTACCCTTAATCATGATTATGTTTGAATTTGACCAACCATTTGGAAGCATTTTGGCCATTTATTCTTGTGTCTCTTGGCCGAATTTTGTGGCGAAGATTTTACGGCCAAATACTGATCAATTTTGATCATGTTTGGTCGTTAGCTGTTCCGATACTTCGCGTACGGGTATCCTAAAAATATTTCAATCACACCCTTATGATCTTTTAATTATTCTAGTGAGAAAATTGGGTTAATATAAGGTATTTGTAAATTTATCTCTGTAAGGATACATCTTACAAACACCTTAGATATACCATTGCACTCTGATGACTAAAAGGATTTAATCTAATGTCTGCAGAATTTTATGAAACTGAGCAGAATTATTTTTACAGACATTTTTAACCTAAGAGTTCATGTTTATAAATGTTTAACCTACAATGAGAGTTTCTACGCATTCATCTAGCGAGATTTTCACTAAGGAGAAAGTGGGATGTTACATTCCACTCCCCTTAGAAAAATTTTGCCCACGAAATTCAGATGTAGTTACGTTGCGTGCCTTCAGAAGATTTGTGGGTATGTTTTCTTCATATCATCTTCCAGTTCCCATGTCTGTTCCTCGAATTCTCCATTTGTCCAAATCACTCGTACCATGGGAATCTCCTTATTCCTCGTCTTTTGAGTTTTATGATCGATAATCTGCTGCAGCGTGAGGGGTAAGGAAAGATCTTCCCTCAGTTGTATCTTTTCCGGCTCTAGTACATGATCAGGTGAGGCATGACATCTTCGTAACTGGGATACATGGAAGATGTCATGGATGTTAGCCAAGTTTGGCGGAAGAGCTATTATTGTATGCCACGGGCCCAATGCGCTTCAGAATATGGAAAGGTCTAATAAATCGTGGACTCAGCTTTGACATAGATTTTCTCGTCTTGCCCCTGCACTTTCTGATCCCACTAATGAAGCAACTTGGAATCAATATCTACCTGACCATGCACATTTTCGTCCATTGGGACTTAAGTAAGTATTATTTATTTGTTTGTGTGTGTGCATTTTATGATTTACTAATGTGTTTTAATTTAAATTTGAATTAGGTGACACAACCATAAAGTTTTATCAGATTCTCCATTGCATTTTCTTTAGTGTTATCATCATTTTTTCGATAACTTGAAGAAAAATGAGGTAATTATATAAATATTTGTATTTTTATTATTCCACTTTTGATTTACAGTTTTTACTAAGTTTTTTCACTTTTTCTTAAATTGTATGGCAACCATACATTGAAGAAATGTTTGCAGAACTTCCTGACTTTTGCATGGTAGGGGAAGACATAAAGCGAGTAGTGGTCCCTTTGATATACTTTTTCATCATTGAGTGGCACCAACTTGATAGAGTTATGCGTCAGTTTGGTATGGATCAACGTATACCAAGGAGGCCACATCAACTGGATCATTTGCATAACATCACCCTAGCTGGAAAGATAGACCAATATTGGCCAGCTAGATATGCATAGGCAACATATTGCCTACTGGGATAATCGTCGGACGCGAATTGTTAGCCAGAGACCATTGCCTATGTCTCTTACTACACATTCAGAATAAATGCAATGGTATAAAAAAAAATAACTCAACGTTGGATCGGTCGCACTCTCGGGGACTCTAGGACTGGCTTGCAAAATTAAGAGTGCACATTTTTTTTTTGCAATTTTTAAAAACTTGTGGCTGACTTGTACAGTGGCATGAAAAGTAATTTTGACTCTTGTTTTAGCTCAATTTTTGGGGTACCATGCAATGGTTCCAAAGATGAGGGGTGCCATGGTATCCTTGGCCCAAATAAAAGGCAGGAATAAATGATTTTGGTCAGGGACTCTATTTGCAAATAAAAGGTAAAAGGAGGTTTAAATGTAAAATTGCAAAAATAACCCAAGGGCAAATTTGCTAAACCGGTTGGTAAATTTGTGTTGAATTCGTCAAACCAATTGGCGAATGTATAAAGGATTTGGCTAGTGGCTAGCGTATGTAGCCCACATTTGCCTAGTGGGTTAGCAAATAAGGCCCGTGTTCGCCTAGCCCATTGGCGAATTTAACCTTGATTCGTCTAGCAGATTGGCGAATATGACGTGGTTTCATCACATGGCCACGGGTGTCATGCTGACAAAAACAGGTGTATTCTTGTAATGTTTTAAAACAAGAACATTTTTGTAATATGTTTTATTAAAAGGGACAATATAATAAAAAAACTCCTAGGTACATCCGATCTTGCCATACAATTGGCAATAAAGGAGAGAGGCTAAAAGAATCAGATAAGAAACCAAATTAACGTGCTATGTCTTATGTAATAATGATGAATGTAGTTTTCCTCCCCTATCTATCTTATGGTAAAAATCTATCTTATGTTAAAAATTCTAACGTAGTCAACAATACTTTTTTTTTTCCATGTTGAAAATTTGAGGGTGTTGTCTTCAGTTTTATATGGCAAAACTTTGACATATATGATACAATCAAGATATCAATAGGATGATTAAAATTAAGGTTTCTGCATGACACTGACACCCCTCATTTATACTATTCAGCTCTAAGAAGAAAAGATCATTAAGGACATTATTTCGGTCTTTTGGGCATAAACAAAGGGTACCCACTACCCAGATTTCAAGACTCAACCTATTGAAATTTTATTTAATGAAAAGTGAGTCAACACAATATATATATATATACACACACATATATATAAAAGCCACGAAACACAGACGAATGCAGATACAGTAAATGACAGGACATTGACACAAACACACCAAAGTGAAAAAGTCATGGTACATGGACACGGCATATGTATAACCAATTTTACTATTAGTTGATCACTCTCTGAAGAGTCTGGCACTTTGATTCCTTGCAGCCCCAGAACAGAAACTCGTCTTTCTTTTTTGAAGGAGAACAATTTTGAAGCCTCCCACAAGCTGAGCCATGCACCATCACTTACGTTTTGGGTTTGACTTATCAACCTTGGCAACAAAAAGGATAGAACTTGTATTAAGGGAAAATTAGAAAAATTAAGAATTGCACTCTTTTTTTTAAAAAATATTCAATGAAAATTTACAAGATTTTTTCCTTCCATTTACACTTTACAGTGTGAAAAAAGCTTGATCCATATTTTTTTCTTCTCGGAGAAAGTCATTAAAAAAAAATTCTTGGCTTAATAATTCAATATACTATTTGTCCATAATCAAGAACTAGCATTTATAATGAAGATGATCAGCTAAATTATGAGTACACTTTTAGTTTTCTATAAATTTCTGAAAAGTATCATTATTAAACTCTTATTCCCGTCTATAATGAATTCAGTATATAAAGAACAAAGATAAAAAAAGAAAAAGAAAAAGAAAAGTAACAAAGACTTGTTCATTTTTTGAGAAATTGGGACATCTATCTCAATCCGTTAAACATCTATAATGCATTCTACAATTTAACAAAATAGTATTTACATTTTCATTTGATCTTCGTCCCAATTCGAAATAACAAGTTTCCACTTGTGTTGGAAACTGTTAGGATAAAAAGAGAAGCCTTTAATATGAAAAGTTTATTCTAGACGAGATCGAAAGGATAAGGGAGCAGTCTAGTTAGTTTATCTTTATTAGTTTACTTTTAATTGTCAGTATTTATCGTTATTTGTTAGGATAGGGGATATTTAGTTATTTTAGGAGTCTGTTATTATTTTAAGAGTTTATTTAGGAGTTAAATTAGGAGTTTATCTTTTAATTTGAATGGGACAATTATTATAAATAGGAGTATTCTCCTTAGGTTAGGATGAGAATTAATTATTGAGTTGTAAAACGAAACCAGCCCTTTAAAGAGGATCCATCCTCTTAATTTTTATTCAATAACATCCAGTTTTATTTATCCATTCTCTGTTATTTGTTCTTGGTTGTTGGGTCCCAAAAACAACCTAACAAATTGGTCCACCTACCTTCTTCCAGCCGCCGCCGCCCACCGCGCCGTCTCCCACTGTCATGCAGTCCAATCCACAGTTTTTTTTCCTTCTCTAGTGGACGTCCAGTTGCGTTTTTCATCTCCTACACCTATTTTATTCTCTGTGTTGCCTTCTAATGGATGCTTGGAAATACTCGATTAAATCCGAGATGACAGATCTCAAGGGAGAGATGACAGAAGTCAAACATTTGATCACCGAAGTCCTGCAACGGATGGAGGGGCTCGAACGTCCCACTTCTGACAACTCTGTTCACCTTTTCGAAACTGAGGGACTTCCAGAGTCACGTCCATGGATCAAGAATGTGGAGCTCCTGATGCTCGACAGGGTGGATCATATTTCTTGGGTCGCTCGTGCTTAGAAATTTGTTAAGGTACACCGTGTTCAGGAGAGTGAGAATATGCAATTGGCTTTCATTAGCATCCACGGAGAAGTCATCAATTGGTTTCATTTTATTCGCAATCGTGCTTAATCTCTTTCGTGGAATTCATTGATTCCATTATTGATTCAGCGCTTTGGTGAAGGTTGCAAAGGCAACATTTTCGAGCGTCTGAAAACACTTGCGCAGGTGGGTACTGTGGATGCATATCTTTGGGATTTTGAGGCCTTGGCTACTCAGGTTTTTAATCCTTCTGAGGAACAGATGTTGTGTTATTTTATGGGAGGCCTGAAACCACAAATTCGCTACAAGGTCCGTGCTTTTCGCCCTACAAACGTGTTACGTGCCATGGAACTTGCCTGGGATATTGCTGATGAGTTTCATCTTACACTAGGACGTTCCGTTGGGCTGAATGGGTCTTTTCCTCCACGTTTTCTGCCTAAGGGAGGGATTGTGGCTCACCTTCCAATAGGGTCAGCGCCCACCACCAATGCTACCACCTTCTCAGATCAGCGTACACCACGCCATTTTTCGTCTACAGGATCAAACACCCATCCTTCTAGCAACCAGTGCCTTGGGCCTCATAGTAGAGGTCAAACAATTGCCATATACAGAGTATCTGAAATGTCGGGCTAAGGGAAAATGTTTTCGCTGTGGTTTAGCTTTCAGAGCTGGGCATAAGTGTCTTGAAGTTAGTTTGTGATTCACCATCTTGGTTGCTGATGAAAGCCTTTTTAACCACTTTCTCCGATCTCGACACAGCTTAGGTTTTATCACAACCGTGCCAAGCTCGTAGAAAGCTTATCTGCGCTTTTGTCGTTCAAATTAAATATATACCTACTTTACGGCTTCCAGATCCACAAGGGATCCAATTGCAGTATAGTCGGGTATAGTCGAATCCACAGAGAGTTGCAAAAATGCCGTTCTTGAGTTCGTTTAATTAAACAATGAAGTGACGGAATTGATAATTTGTTTAATAATTAAAATATGTAAATAAACAACATAAAAGTAAATAGGGAACAAATCAGAGGTAGTTCCGGAGCTTGTTGGGAATTTTAATCATATCATAGTCTCATGCATCCAGTTACTTATTACATAGAACTATCATTTGATTGCCCGCCACCAGTTCTTAACTTGTCATCACTTTCGCGCATGACAAGATCACAGGTTTCCTTTGTTAAACTGTCACTCACACACAAGCTTAACAAAGTACGCCAGCATTAATCCAGATGTTAAAACGACTAATCTTTATTCCAGTTATGACAACAAGATTAGATGAAATGGTTTAGTTCCGACTCTAATGGTTGTAACTCTCGTTCACAACGTTCAAGTCTAGAATCTAGTTAAGCATAATGATGTTGATCTCAGCTTGGTTATGATTTAATTAGTATAACTATTGTTCATACAACTAAATCCCAAATTAAAAATCAAAACATTAAGCAAAGACTAGCATTAAGTGTAAAACTATTCAAGCAAATCATAAGAAAACGGATAGATCCATATGTAATAGTACATGGATACAAGTAAACTACAATCATGACCAAAATCCCAACAAAAAGAGGATTACAAATCCATCTTATAAGAGAATCTTAGAGGCAAGGTTTAGACGCTTACCATGACACGTTACCACGCTATCATGGCCACGGCTTCGCCGAGCTTCCTTGATCTCTTGGCTCCTTCACAAGCCTCCTCTTTGTTCCTAAACTAACCTAAGCTAAACTACAAAGGAAGAATGAAGTTTTTGGTGTAAAGGGGGAAGAATGGTGGGGCAAAGGATGATCGAAATGAAGAGCTCGGCCCTCCTATTTATAGGCAAATTCTGGGTCCATCGCTCAGCGATTTTGATGGATCCGCTGAGCGATTTGAGCTTTATCGCTGAGCGGCGGCGCCTTTATCGCTGAGTGGCTGTACTTTTACGCGGAGTAATAAATGCTCCGGCAGCTTTTCAGGGCGGCGCTGATGTGGCAGGGCGGCGCCAGGCTGGCTCCAGCTGGCACCATGATTGCGCCACGTGCAAGTTGCTGCCGACGTACTTTCGCTGAGCGATAAAGGTTGTACCGCTGAGCAATTGTTCCTTTGGCGCTGAGCGATTAACACTTAAACGCTGAGCGGTCCTGCTTTGTTCTTCGTTTTTAGCTCTTTTCCAATTCTGTCCCTTTTCTCCATTCTTCATGGGATTATTCTTTATTATTTATGCTTGCATCCGTTCTTCAAAATATATGTAAAACCTACAAAATATGGGAAATTCATTAGATAATTTGTTAAAACATAAGTGATAAAATGCCTTTTTGAATGATGGAAATTGCGTATTTTGGGCATTTATCAGTTGCGGATGAAGAAAAGAGCGTCGTCGATGAGGAGGTTCACGCTACAGGGGTTGAGGATGCTCCCAAGGAGAAATTGTATTATCAGCATATGGAGTTATCCCAGTTGGTCTCAACTATGATCGCTCCTCCAAAATCCATGAAGGTTTGGGGTCAACTTGCTGGAGTCTGAGTATCCGTTCTAATTGATAGTGGAGCTACTGATAATTTCGTGGATAGGGAATTAGTGTCACGTGTTAGTTGGCAGATTCATCTTACCCGGTGTTTTGGGTTCAACTAGGAAACAACTGCAAGCAGGAATCACAGGGTTGCTGCTGAAATTTAGCTTTGGAGATGCAAGGTTATGCGTATACTAGCGAATTTTTCCTATTCGATCTTGGAGAGATGAACGTCGTTCTCAGCATGAATTGGTTGGCTTCTTTGGGAGAGGTGCAACATAATTGGAAGATCCTCACTATATCTTTTGACAGTCAGGGGAAGGTCTCTCGCATTCAGGGGGGTCTCGCAAGCAGCAGGAAAATTCACCAGCACAGATTTTTGGTCGGACTTCTTCAGTCGAGGCTGCAGCTATGATGTTATTTTATTCTGGTTTACACCATGATCACGAAGGGATACGTACAAGTGCGACACAACAGTTGAACCGTAACCAGTCATTCCAATTGCAGCAAGTTCTAGTGAATTACAAGGGAGTTTTTGCTTAACCCACAGGCCTTCCTCCATGCTAACAGGTTGATCACCAAATCTCCTTACAGGAGGGCACAAGTCCCATTAATGCCCAGCCTTATCGTTATCCGCACTTGCAAAAAAATGAGATTGAAAAGCAAATTAATAAGATGCTACAAGAGGGCATCATACAACACAACAATAGCCCTTTTACTAGCCCAATTATCCTTGTGAAGAAGAAGGATGGTAGCTGGTGACTTTGCATTGATTATAGAGCCTTGAACAAAGCAATGATTCCTGACAAGTTTCCCATTCCCGTCATTAAGGAGTTGCTCGATGAATTGTTTGGTGCCACTTATTTCTCTAAAATCAATTGGAAATTGGGTTATCATCAGATTTGCATGAACACAAATGACATTCCAAAAACAGTTTTTCACACTCACCAAGGCCATTATGAGTCTCTAGTGATGTCGTTCAGCCTCACTTATGCGCCTGCTACTTTTTAACGTAATAAGAATTTTGTACTTCAGCCTTTCTTTGCAGAAGTTTGTATTGGTTTTCTTTGATGATATCCTCGTTTCAGTCCAAATTGGAAAAGCCACCTACAACATGTAAAACCGGTACTACATACTCTCCGCCAGCACTGTTTCTTTGCTAATGCGAAGAAATACAGTTTCTGCAGGATTATTATTGGTTACCTCGGACATCTGATTTCTGGGGAAATGGTTTCCATGAATCCAGAGAAGGTAACCTCCGTCCTTCATTGGCCTGTCCCGCAAACCCTTAAGGCCTTATGGGGATTTCTGGGTCTCACCAGTTACTATCGCAAATTTATGAAGGATTATGGGAAGATTGCGAATCCACTCACAGATTTGCTAAATAAGGGGGCTTTCTTGTGGGATGAGGCAGCAACGCTGGATTTTAATACACTCAAGGAGGATCTTATTCAAGCCCCAGTCTTGGCTTTACCCGACTTCACAAAACCTTTGGCCATTGAGTGTGATGCTTGCGATACCAGATTAGGGGCAAAGTTGATGCAAGGGAAACGACCTGTCGCCTACTTCAGTAAAGGCTTAGCAGATTCAGTGTTGACTAAATCAGTTTATGAGAAGGAACTAATGGCTTTGGTCTTCGCTATTCAGCATTGGAGACCTTATCTTTTAGGACAGCTTTTTACTGTCTTCACTAACCAAAAGAGTTTAAAATACTTATTGGAGCAATGGATTACCACTTAGAACCAGCAAAACTAGTTGCCCAAGCTGTTGGGCTATGATTTTGACATTATTTACAAAGTGGGGGCTATAAACAAAGTCATTGATGCGTTATCCAAAATGCATGAGGACAAGGAATAATAGGTTCTGACTCGACCCTTTTGCCATGATTTTACTCAAATTGATGAGGAGGTTCAATCTGATTCATTATTGTTTCGTATCATTAAGGATGTGCAAAAGGATCCTGATTCTCACCCGTCTTACACCTTGGAGAACGGGCGGTTATATTATCAAGGGAAGTTGGTCTTGTCGTCGACTTCGTTATGGATTCGCTAGCTCTTACAAGAGTTTCATAATACCCAGTCTGGGGGTCACTCAGGCATTTTCAAAACTTACAGGAGGCTAGCTCGGTCACTTTTTTGGAAGGGTATGAAGAAGTCAGTTACGAAATTTGTGGTGGCTTATCACACTTGTCAGACAAACAAATATCAAGCAGTTTCTCATATGGGTTTGCTTCAGCCATTACCGGTTACTAATGCAAGGTGGTTTAGTTGCATGGCATTCCTATTTCTATCGTCAGTGATTGAGATCCAACGTTTTTGAGCAAATTCTGGCAAGAGCTTTTCACCTTACAGGGCACACGGTTGAATATGAGTACGACCTATCACCCAGAGATCGATGGTCAAACAGAGGTTCTAAATCGCACGGTGAAAATGTACCTGCGGTGTTTTAGTTCTAAGCAACCCAAAACATGGGTTTCCTTGGGCGGAATATTGGTATAACACCAATTTCTACTCTACTGCCCAGAGTACTCCATTTGAGCTGGTCTATGGTCGGCCTCTTCCCACTATCACTAGGTTCATTGTTGGGGAGACTTTGGTAGAAGCAGTTGCACAAGATCTGTTGACTGTGAGGCATTAAAGCATCACTTGGAGAGGGCACAAAACCATATGGCCCATTATGCTAATGCTCATCGTCGTCCTCATAACATTCAGGTGGGAGATTGGGTTTATCTGAAAATTCGACCGCATCACCAACGTTCTATGCCTTCATGGCTGCATCCTAAATTAGTTGTCAGATTTTATGGTTCTTATTTGGTATCTCGCCAAATTGGGTCTATATCTTTCTAGCTTGAGCTTCCTCCTGAAGCTCGTATACATCTAGTTTTCCTTGTGTCACAACCGAATAAGGCTATTTCCAACCATCCAGTGCAGGTTGAGATACCCTCGAATTCAGAATATAATGCTAAATTATATGTTCCTACTCAGGCTTTGAAGTTGCGGGAAGTGCAGGGACCAGATGGAGTGAAGCATCAGATTTTGATTCAGTGGCGTGGTAAATCTGCGGAGGAGGCAACTTGGGAAGATTTAATTGTGATTCAGGAGCAGTTTCCCGAATTCAACCTTGAGGACAGGTTCAAGCTTTGGAGGGGAGTATTGTTAGGATAAAAGAGAAGCATTTAATATAGAAAGTTTATTCTAGACGGGACCGAAAGGATAAGGGGAGCAGCCTAGTTAGTTTATCTTTATTAGTTTATTTCTAATTGTTAGTATTTATCTTTATTTGTTAGGATAGGGGATATCTAGTTATTTTAGGAGTCTGTTATTATTTTAAGAGTCTATTTAGGAGTTAAATTAGGAGTCTATCTTTTAATTTGAATGAGACAATTATTATAAACAGGAGTATTCTTGTCAGGTTAAGGAGGGGATTAATTATTGAGTTGCAAAAGGGAATCAACCCTTTGAAGAGAATCTAACCTCTTGGTTTTTATTCAATAATATCCAGTTTTATTTATCCCTGTTATTTGTTCTTGGTTGTTGGGTCCCAAAAACGACCTAAGTACAAAAACAATCTCAAGTTTCCATTTTGTGTTGGAAACACTTTTCAATAATGGCACTAATTGCATTTTAAATAGATTCGAAACATTTGATTTAATGATTGTGCTTTGACCCAGTTATTTAATTGGTTCAAACATTTCATAGCTTTATTATGGTTTAATCACAATTCAACCAAAAAATTAACTTGTTAAAACAATTGAAAACTTTTTCCATATATTTTGAAACCCATTTCTCAAAAAATCATGGAAAGCAATTAACATAACAGTAAAGCATAGTTTGAGAGAATCACCTTACCTGCTACGAAGCATAATTAAGTCACATCCATCGATTTTCTTTCCATTCAAAGCTCTTTAAATTTGGAATGTAATAGTTGCTTAGTGGTTGGGTCTTCCCACTCTAAATTTGTCCACCAGGTGTAATTTCCCTCGATCTTAATCAAGGTGTCCCTCGCAGAGTTGGAATCTAACGGAAGCTTCCTCAGATTACTGCATTTTGTAATAAAAATGGATTTAAGGAAAGGAAAAGGCAGTGCTCTCTGGTTGATGCTCTTCAGCTTTGGCAAATGTAAAAGTGAAAGTACTATCAGATTTGAGAATAACTCTGTGCTCGAACTTTCATCTTGGGCTTCCTTGACCACCTCTTCCAATGATTTACAAATCTGAACATGAAGAACCATAAGGAGCGGAGCATACTTGAGCCATGTCAAATGGGTTATTGAATGACATCCATTTATCGTCACCTCGCGAAGATTGCCAAGATGACAACTAGTGTTAGTAATGGATGGAACTTCCATTATGATATGCAGTTCGACTATTATTATACGCTCCAAATGCTTCATTATTGACCAAACTCCCAACAATGATGTCATTTCAAGTGGCTCGTTGATTTCCGTAAGCCGAATACTTGAGCAGCCCTTCAATTTGGTGGACTTTAGTAATTTATTCACCCCAGTGTTGGTTGTTATGTGGATGCCTAATTCCTCTATCTTTGGTAGACCCTCCAACTTGTCTAGCAATATTTCCTCTTCTTCTTTTTTCAATATTTCCTCTTCTTCTTCTTTCACTGTTCCGTAGATGATTCTGGAATATCTAAATACCTTTAACTGCTCAAAACTTTCCAATACTTCTGAAGGAAACATTTGAAGATCATGTAAAGCATCTTCAATAAGAAACACCCTCAATTTTTTCAAATTCTTCAATTCAATTGGCAACTTGTTTGTTATAAGTGTACCTGAAAGATTAAGGAATTCCAAATTGATCAATTTTCCTATTGCAACAGGGAGATGTTGGATCCACCTGTTATATGATAGATCCAGTACTTTCAATCTTGTCATGTATTGGAGATTTGAAAAAATATCAATGTAAAATATCGATTGTAGACCTAGGGTAAAAAGATTCGGACAAGTTGGTACATGCAAAGTCCTTCCTTCTTCAACAGTTATAACTGAAATCCTCTCCACATTACTATTCAGTCTCTCTTCAGAACCATTCATTGCAAATGCTTCCCCCTGAACTACAATTTTGTCTTTGTTTCTGTCTTGATCACGACCTAACCATAGTGCCATATCTCGGACCACATCATGCATCTTAATTGCAGAACGCCAATCTGTATCAAGACTTGAAGCATCCTCTAACAGGCATGAAAGCTTTAATTTTTCAATGATGGATCGCCCATCCTCACGCATATCATGTATACTGCTCTTATCTTTGTCAAGAAACCCCTCTCCGATCCATCTATAGATAAGGTCTTCAACATCAACTTCATAATCTTCTGGGTACAGTGCACAATATAAAAAGCAATTCTTGTGTGCTTCGTCCGGCAGTCTGTCATAGCTGAACTCAAGAATACGAAACACTTTGTCTTGCAAATCTGAAGATGTCCAAGGAGAAGTGCTTAAATCACGTTTGGCTTGCCTCCACGCATCAACGCTCTTCGCCCCAGCCATAGCACTACCAACTGTAACAATAGCTAGCGGCAACCCTCCGCATTCTGCAGCAATCTCCCGTGCTAGTGTTCGAATTTCGCTGTGACACTTTAAGGTCTCTTCACCAACTTTCTTACAAAACAAATCAAATGCTTCTTTCTCAAGCAAACATTCCACTTTGAATTTATTTTGTGCTCTCATTTTATCACACACATCCTCAGACCGTGTTGTGATCACTACTTTTGATTTACAATCTCTACTCCATATTCGATCTGCTGGAACTCCCACCTTTTCAAGTTCCAATTTCCCCCAAAGATCGTCCAACATCAACACATATCTCTTCTGGTTTAGGA
>QANU01014186.1:0-10735 GCA_003254905.1 Nissolia schottii
ATCCGTTAACCAAATCCACCCTTTTGGGATCTGGCAAGGTAACATATTTCCTTCCTTGTGTCCTTAACCTCTGCGAACTAATCCACCCTTTTGGGATTATTTCGTTAACCAAATCCACCCTTTTGGGACTGGCGAGGAGCGTGTCAATTAGACATTGCCAAGAGCTGGGTTTCCTAGCATATAACTATATACATAATTCCCTAAGTTCCATTATGCTTGCTTTAATATTGAGTCATCGATCTCTAGTGTTCTAGGGCTGTCCTAACTCCTAAAAGACATCCTATCCTCATGATGCATGCTTATATATATAAGGATGGCTTAACTATAATCATTGGATCCCTTAGAAACACAAAACTTCCAATTCTGCCAGGTTTCATTCGAATACTTGTTGTGGTATTCGAATGAAATCCCTCGGAGTTCTTTCATTCGACTATAATAGGCTTTCATTCGACTGAACTCCCTCGGCATTCATTCATTCGAATACGGGGCATTCATTCGATTGAAATCCTTAAAATTCGCCTTCATTCGACTGCGGCGGAATTCATTCGAAGGAAAGCTCGATTGGGCTTGCATTCGACTGAATTCCTTTCGTATTCGAATGCAGACTACAAAAATTGCCTCCCGAGACTCCAGATCGTAAATTCTTACTGTTCCTAGGGTTCCAAGTAGTACAGTTATGCGTTTCAATTTTCCACCGTTCACAAAACCTTTTTTACACAGTATCCCCCCAAAATACTACTTAACAGTTCTACAGTCAAATACACAAATAGTCACATATACAGTTAAAAACTAAACCACATAGACAGTGAGCTTAGGGTTACCCACCTCCGATCGGGATTCCGATTCGGTAACTCTGAAGGGGAGACGGTCCTCTTCACGATGGTGTGCTCCAGCTAATTTTCGGGGACTCCGGCACTAACTCTAGATGCGTTGGAACGTAACCCTCGGTTGCTATCTGAGTGTAACTTCTGAGAAGTTACGAGATTATAAATAACCGTGCACAGTACAAAGTTATTTTTCTTTCTCTTTTAACTTTTCTCTCCTCTCTCTCACGTTTTGCTGAAGCTCTGCAGCTTCTTATTTATCCTTTTTATTATATTATTTATTTATTTATTTATTTACTTATTTATGGCTTAGCTTCTAAAGGAAGTTAATGCCCTTCCCGGTGCCCCCTTTTTTTTCAATCGCGTTTTGTCCGAAAACCCTTACTTCCGGTTGCCCTAAAAATATTCTGGACCTACCGCCGTGACCTATTTATTTTTCCCCCCGGTCCAGAACAATTTCCTCGAGGATCGGGGACTCTTTTATCGGGTCGAAAAATCCTACAGACGTTTTACAGTATCCTGGAAATTTTCGTTCAAGTTGTAACCCGTCCAACGGCTCCCGAAATTCATGAGACAGCTAAACCTAGTCCGTTTTCCCCAGTTTTTAGGGTTTCAGAGGTTTAACTCGACTCCCTTCGCCCCCTCGACGTTTTTTGACCGCTCTCGGCTATCAACGGGTAACTTTCCAGCTTGAAGAAAATGCCGGATGTTACAATTGGAGCTGGAGCAAACTGACTATGATCGCTCTAAAGCGACACATGTTTTGTATTATGTTCTATGCCTTTTATACCTTTGTGTACATATTTATTATTAAGGCAAATGTGTAACTGTATTTTGGGACCTTTGTTGTAAATATATATATACCGTTGTCTTTCATATTCCGCTATGATCTCTACCTGACATGTGGCGGATGCTACCGACTGTTGATATATATTTCTTCATCACACATGGCTCCTAATTTATAACTTGATAAGCACCTGAATGATTTTCAAATTGGTCCTTATTTCTATGTAAGAATTATTTTTGAAGGTAAAAAGTAAGGGCTATAAGTAACCCTACACAACGAACAACAACCCTGTGAGCATTACTTACTACCATGGAAGTGGGCAGTTAGCAGGGTGTTGCATTATTAGTTAAAGTTAATCCAAGTTAATGAATCTTGACAATTGTAGGATTTATTAGACTATGATTAAGGAACTTTTGGAGAACTAATCAGATTTGATTAGGTTGTGCAATTGGTGCTTAATTAATATGGGTTTTAATGTTGAGATCTTGGTTTTAATACTTGTATTAACAAATGCTTAAGAGATTGACGATCGTAGTTTCTTAAGTAAATTGCATATTAGTTAGAGATTTCAACTAATAAACAACATCTCCTTTCATGAATAATTAATTAGGAACCAATGAGAATTAATCCTTGATCTAGTAATGCCGTATGCAAGATATTGCTTTTATCATTGTTGTCTTACTCTCGTTTTTATTTCTCTTTGTTCATATAAATCTCTTTTACTTTCATCAACCAAAACCCCCAAATTTACTTAAACTATTGATTTGGTTCTAAATTGCTTCTTTGGGAAACGACCTAGGTTAACCCCCTTTACTACGTTTTTGGGGTTTTCTTGGTTTATAAATTATTATTTGATCACGCACTAAAATCTAACGACGTTTTGGTGAGCGTCAAACTTAGTAATCACATAAGGACCGTCCCACCTCGATCGGAGCTTCCCCGGCAACGGCGCCAAATTTGATATGCAATCGTCAAGATTCATTAACTTGGATTAACCTTAACTAATAACATACAATCGCTACGTCATTAATTAAGGGTGGAACGAGTCATGCATAATCTTTAAGCACAAGACCTCAAATTAATCTTTAATCTAGCGTTACCGCATGCAAGATATTAAGAAACTACTCTTCCATGGTTGGAGGTTTAAAACTCATAACAAGTAAAGAAAAGTAAAGCATAAATAAAGGAAAGGAAAGAGTAAATGAAGAGAATGAAAAAGTAAATAAAGAAAAGGAAAGATAGGAACAATAGAACCTGGATTAAATTCGGCAGAACTTCGTTACAAATCTTGAAAGATCACAAAGCACTCTAACATAAATCTAAGTGCTTGAACTAAAATGTAGAAAGTGGAGAAATATGAAAGGAAAAAGAAGAGTTTCGGCCTAGGAGACCTTGGGGGGAAAGGGTGGAGGGATAATGGAAGGATGCTAGCCTTGGCCTCCTATTTATAAGCCAAGGTTCGACAGGACCGCTCAGCAGTTTAGCACCGCCGCTGAGCGATAAAACAAGTTTCGCTGAGCACTTGGCATGTATCGCTGAGCGGCTGAGGCAACTTAGGCAGCTTACGCGGCTTCATTAAATGCTCCAGTCATCTTTTGTAGGGCAGCTCTGAAATCTGAGCTGGCGCCAGGCTGGCGCATTAAATGCGCGGTGCAAGTTTCTTGCCGACTTAACATCGCTGGGCTATTTGTTCAGTACCGTTGCTACCTCACCGCTGAGCGCTAATTCTGACCGCTGAGCGGTTGTTTCTTATGAGCTGAGCGGTTTGCTTCCCTTTTCGCCCTTTTGCTTCTTTGTCTCCTCTTTTGTCCGTTTTCCACTTCTTCTCTTCATATCTTCAATGATCCTTTTGAACATTCATTTCCTGTAATTCCAAAATAGAAAACTATAAAAGAAATATAAAATTTCAAGAGTAAAATAATACCTTAACTTGCCGTTTTCCTCAATTCCTTATAAAAGAGGTTGATGTGCAAAACATATCAATTGAGTATTAAAATCACACATTTTTAGTATGCATTGCTCATTTGTAGGATAGTAAAATAGGGTGTAAAATCCACTTATCAAACTACCCAACACTTGAACAATTGCATGTCCTCATGCAAGATACTAAGAACTTAAGCAAGTTCAAAGTGAAAACCAAGCAAAGATGAAAAATCTTTTTTTTGGTGTGGCACCACTATTTACATTCCCCTACAAAGCCGCAAAACTCAGGGAGGCACTTAAGCCGACTCACTAATTACCAAACAACTGTGCAAAACACATGACAATCAAAAAATTAGAGTACTATTAGACAAAAGATGAAATTGTTGTGCATTAAAACTAATTTCCTTGGGATATTAATCATGAACAAAGAATAAGTCAAGGCATGTTAAAATTAATTGGGCCTCACAGGTTAGTGTGTATGTCACTCGTCACTCGAAGTGTATAGGTTTATTCAATGCTCTCTCAAACACTGCACTAGAGTCACCTCCATAGGCTTGACTTCCTTCTAAGCATCATGGATTACCTAAATATATATGACATGCATCAAGAGGTCTTTTACAGGTTGTAATGGGGTCAAGGTCAAGGTGGGATATCATATGGCCAATAAGTTAAAGCCTAAGACTTAGTAGAATTCATGGCATATGTGCTTAACCAATAGTGCGAGGACCTTGATCTTCATTAACTTCTCTTGTCACTGCTTACTTCATAGCTTAGGGGAGCATTTCTGTTAGTGTTCCAAATTGGTTGTTTTTGCAAAAGAATTGCACTTTTTTTTTATAGGAAAAATAGTGGAATAATGGTGATTGCTCTACCCCCCACCCTGAATGTTACATGTCCTCATGTAACCCCACACTTTATTGTTTAGCACATATGAACGAATGGACCATAATTCTCCTAAGCCCTAAAGCTAGGTGTATCATGGGTTAACAGCTTGTATTGTGCTAATTATGCAAGAAAAGGCTATAAGGCTCAAAGGGGCTATCAAGAGTTAAATGTTCAAGGTAGGTTCATATAGATATGTAAGCTAAATGCACAAAGAATGCCTCAATCATGTCACATATCATATACAAAGATAAAGTGTGATGCAAAGAATCAGGCAAGTCCTGGACTGGAATACTAGTGAGTGTACACACATCAAAGAAAGGAATGACATGTAGTGTTGTCATTCGATAAATGGCTCAAAAGCTTACCAGGTAATATCGTCTATAACTACAGATAGCAACCTAAGAGGGGGTGAATTAGGTTTCTCTTGTTTTTAACGGATTTTGGTTCTTTGAAAGATTGTGAATGATATGAAACCCTAATTCCCAAATTATGAACAAGACCTAGCAATTACCGAATAGATAATAATGTTAAAGCAGCGGAAATTGTAAATTGCTGAATGTAAAGAGTGTAGGGATAAGAAATATCACACCACAGATTTATCCTTGTTCACCTTCAACCACCGAAGGCTACGTCCAGTCCCCTGTTCTGATTCAGGGATTTTTCCACTATGTAAACTTGTGTTGTGTACAATCTCACAACCGAGGCACTTACACCGACAACTACAAGAGAACAAATCCATTCCCCTGGTTACACAGTACCTTCACCGAACACTATGGTGAATATCAGAACAACACACCGAACACTACGGTGATTAACAAAACCACACCGAAAACTATGGTGTATAATAACAATCACAGTTGTATGAAGAAGTGATACAATGGGTTTGCCAATCCTAAATTCAGGGTTGGAAATTTTCCTGAATAGAAAGTACTTCAGATATAACAGTTAAGGCTCAAAGGGCTTTATTTAAGTTTAGGATTGAAACATCATTTAAAATTGATCAGAACTTTGTGAATATGAAAGTAATAATTGAGTTCTGGAGTGGTATTTTAGTTTGCATGAGTTTGGCACTTATATAGGCATAGGTACCTCTTCATGAACCATTGCCATGGCTTCCAAATGCCAAACAACACATTGTTTCATGAAAAAACACATCAGTTCGTGCATGTAATCGATTAACCAAGTGTGGTAATCGATTACACTCATAACCGTTACCAATTTTCAAAATTCAAATGATGGTAATCGATTACCATAAGTGTGTAATCGATTACACATGCAAGAATTACCAATTTTGAAAGTTCATAAGGTGGTAATCGATTAACACGAATGGGTAATCGATTACACCTATGAGAAATGTCATATTTTCGAATTTCTTATGTTGGTAATCGATTACCATAAGTGTGTAATCGATTACACACATAGAAAATGACATATTTTCAAATTTGTGTTAATGGTAATCGATTACATTAAGTGAGTANTCAAACATAATGCCATAATCAACCACATCAATTCACATTGCAGAAATCAATCATCCGCTAGTCTAAATTATACCTAATTAATGAATTTCACAAGTAATGCATAGTTAAAACTCTTAACTTCCCCACCCCACACTTGAAGAATTGTACTAGCTTCGATGCATAACACAGGGTAAGAAAGAAAAGACAAGGATAAAACAAATAAATAAGAGATAAGGATAGAAAAGCTCACAAACGGTGGGTTGTCTCCCCCCAGCACTTTTGTTTATCGTCCTTAAGTCTTTTTTTCTCTCTCCTTTCTTTTTCCTTTTGTTGTTTAGTTTTTGTTCCCATGTATGACTCGCTCCTTGCCTGATCTTACCTTAGCCAATTTTGATCCCGAGATCGAAAGAATGCTAAGGGGAATTAGGAGAGAAGAGAGGCTACGAAGGGAACCTCCTATTACGACTGATAATACTATTCCTGTGACAGGTATAATGGCAAACCTTGCCCAGACTTGGGGCCAGTTAGCGACCCATGACTATTCTTATGAGCCATCTGGTGTAGTTATCCCTGACGATGCCATGGACTTTGAAATAAAGTCCAACTTTTTACATCATTTACCTAAATTCCATGGCTTGCCGTCAGAAAACCCACACCGCCATCTCAAGGTGTTTGTGATGACATGTAACACCATGAGATCTCAGTCTGCCATACCTGACTTGGTAAATCTTAAAGCTTTCCCATTCTCTCTGGAAGGTGCGGTCTGAGACTGGTATTATAGTATTCTTCACCAGGCAGTAAATAGTTGGCTGGGCCTGAAGAAACTGTTCCTTGAAAAATACTTCCCAGCTAGCCAAGTTTTCGCTCTATGGAAAGAAATTTCTGGAATCCAACAAAGGCCTGATGAGACCTTAGGAGAATATTGGGAGCAATTCCAAAGTTTGTGCGACATGTGCCCACACCATGGGTTCACTGATGTACAGCTTCTGGAACACTTCTATGAAGGCCTATGTCTCATGGACCGGAAATGGATTGATTCGGCTGCTGGTGGTATTCTTAAGAACAGGAAAACACCAGAGGCAGCCAGACAGTTGATCAGTGAGATGGCTGATCATTCTAGATACGGAATGCGAGCAAACTGGCACACTAGAGGAGCCTATGAAGTTTCTGTTGACCTCTCAAACAATGAGTTCGTGTCTCTTACAGAAAAAGTTGACAAACTAGCAGACATGGTCAGTGTACTGGCTATGGGACACCAAACTCAAGCGGCATGTTCCCTCTGTCCTGATGGCATCTCTCACTCTCCCAAGCAGTGCCCACTACTCAGGGACGAGACTTCCACAGTTGCGGCCATGTTTCCGGGTAAGCCAGACCAGTCCAACCAGCAGAGGTATGATCCCTACAACAATACCTACAACCCAGGCTGGAAGGACAACCCGGCGTTCAAATGGAGTAACAATTCAAATACACTTAATCCGCAACCACAAGCCAAACCATTCCCACAACAACAACAAAGAAGATATGTGCCTCCTCCGCAGAGGTCACCACAGTAATTCCAACCCGCACCACAACTGTAACATCCCGAATTTTCTCCTTACGAGAATTTCGCAAAATCCCAATTTTGGCTTAATTAAAAGCACTTTAGATGCGATTATTTGGACTGGAAAAATTATTTAGAACATTAATTGCTTTCAAACGCCACTCAAGTAATTGTTTCTTGATCTCGCGGAGTGCCACGAGGTCCGTGCCAAGTTTTGACAAAAATCGAATTTTCGGTAGACACTTAAGGTATCTATGAAAATTTCCTCCGGGTAATAAATTCACGAATACCTTAACCGGACATATCTCTATGATCCGGGAAATTAGTAGATCGTGGATATGTGCTCAAAATATTTTTAGAATATCCGAACACGACCGAAAAACAACAAACGCGATCAAGCATGATCGCGAAATAAATTGAACTAGTTTGGGAATTAATTCCCACGTCAGGGAAAGAAAAAAATAAATAAAAGGACAAAAGGGGAAATAATTAAAAAGGTGAAGGGCAAAAAGGGAAAACAAAACTTAGAATATAAAAGGAAATAAAAATTAAAGCAAGGGCAAAAAGGTAATTAGGCTAAAAGGATAATTTTGAAAAAAAAAGAAAAAGAAATGAAAAAGAAGCATAAAGCTTCATGGGGAAGCTAAGTGGCCAGCCCTTGAAGCTTATAAATAAGCTTACGGCCTAAGTGCCATTTTCTCTAGATTTTGGACTGTTATGCTGTTACTCTGTCTAAGTATGCACGCGACGATTACTCCATCAGACTCAGGAAAAATAGCAGGATTATCCTAAAGCTCTCGGGAGTCGTTTCTGACAACTTCCAAGTGCGCCTAGAAAGTGGGTAATCCTAAGCCCACTGTCTATGTGGTTTATGTTATGACTGTATATGTATATTTTTGTGCTTTTGACTGAAAAACCACTTTGTACAAATGATATAAAATAAGGTGCATAGGTTAGATTTTGAGGATTTTGATGTTTGAAAATCATAAGTGTACTGATTGGACCACTGTAGAAGCAGAAATGTTACACGCTGAAAACCCCAGAGAAGTGCGATTTTTACTGTAGGATTCGAATGAATTCCCAAGGGATTTCAGTCGAATTCAGGAGGTTTCAATCGAATGAAAGTCTGAGCAGGATTTCAATCGATTGAATTCTCGAGGGATTCGAATGAAAGAACTCGCAGGGTTTCATTCGAATGCACCCCTAGTCATTCGAATGAAACCTGAAGCCTTTGAGTCTCTTGGCTTTTCTACATGTTCCAACCAGCATAGAGGCTCAGATTATTGTATATGATTATGACTATTGATGTATAATGTGGTGATGTGATTATGTGTGGATAAAGCATGCATCATGAGGATAGACCACTAGAGATTTTTGTCTGATGAATGAGTAATAAATGAAGATGAGAATGAAATGTAGGAACAAGAGCATGATGAGAAAAGATAAATGTGCATACGAGAGAAAAGAATGATGAGACGCAGGACATGTGATAGAAAAATCAATGGATTATGATGCGATGAATATGTGTATGATATGGTCCGCTTCCGGCTTAGCCAAGAGGGCGGCCCCTGGCCTCCCGGGAAAGGGGTGGAGTCGTGTTGGCCCGGGGAACAGACAGAGAAGGCAGGTCATACACCACCATGGGGACGACGGTCCTGAGGTGTACGAGGGAGTACTGGGACACAGGTGAAAAGAGATATGGTAAATGGTATGAGAACATGCATTGATACCTTGCCTCATCGGCATGATGACCTATTGCATAGATATTATGAAATGTCCCGTGCCTGGCAAGCATGGTGGAAGGTTTACCACGCAACATATGCGTGATGATCAGTGTGTCTGTCAGCATACATGTTTATGATGTGGATATGTAACGATGGTTAGGAAAAGAAAGTGCGAGAACCTAGATAAGCAAGACTAGTTCCCTGATCACGTAGTAATATAGATAAAGCTGTTCAGGATCCTAGGACAAGATAATAATCAGTAGGTCTTGTTTAGTATGCCTGATCACTTAGAGATCTCTTGAGCAGCCTGGAGGATACCCGAGTAAATGAACAATAGTTAGTGCTAAGGAACCCCACTGAGGACTAAAAGTTCTCACCCCCACTCGGTTATGGATCCAGCTGGTGTACGAGGTGACTGGACTGACAGTTGGTTGAGGTCAAGACACCAGGACGATGCTGACACGATGAGAATATATGTTTTGGAGAATATATGTTTTGTGTTATCTATTAGGACTTAGGTCCATTTTGTGTACATATTTATTACTATGACAATGTGTACTGATGTTGGACCTTGGTTGTATTTATTTATGTATGCACATATACTCTTTATGTTCTGCTTCAATTACCCTTAGCCTATAGCGATTGTTGTTATACGTTCTCTAAATCACGCACGGCCCCTAATTTACAAACTGATATTGTAAAAGAATGATTTTCAAATTGGTCTATATTTTCGCATAAGAACTATTTGCAATGGTAAAGGTAAGGGTAAAAGTTAACCTGACACAACGCATAACAACCCTGTGAGCATTACTTACTACCATGGAAGTAGGCAGTTAGCAGGGGTGTTACTGTTGGTATCAGAGCAGTTTAGTCCTTAAAGGGCCTGGGGCTAAGCTACATTATGCTTTCGAGCATGTTCACAGTGCATGACTGATAGGTGTATTTTGTGCCGTATTTTATTATTCTATAATTGAACATTGTATACTAAAAATGTGTAATTTTAATGCCTAATTAATTTGTTTTGCACATTATCCTCTTTTGTGAGAAATTTAGAAAAATGTAATTTTAAGCACTACTTTATCTTAAAATTTAATGTGTAGATTTCTTTTGTTCTTTTTTTAGTTTTTTATTTTAATTGCAGAAAATAAATTGTCAAGAGGATCATTGAGGATTTGAAGGAGATTTGATAAGATATAAATTTCAAAGAAGAGATTTGAAGAGAAGATTGAGACCAATAAATTCAAGATTAAATTCAAATTCAAAAAGATTTGGTCAAAGATTTGCTGAGGATTTTTAACTCTGAATTTGCCACGGATTTTGCGCCAAGATGGAGATTGAATCTCGATTTAACCTCAACCAAAAAGTTGTAGATCTATCTCTTAGCTTTAATTGGAGATTTGAATCACCTCAATCCGATATATGTAGTCGAAGTTATTGTGATTTTACTGACTGCTGTGCAAAAGTGCGGGAATTACTCCCACTTTTAGCCAATCCTCTACAAATAGACATCCTCTCTCAAGAACTTCGGACTCAGCCTCCACTTTTATTTTCTGCACTTTTCTCTTTTCTTTTGTGCACTTTAGGTTGATGTTAGT
>QANU01014266.1:0-25143 GCA_003254905.1 Nissolia schottii
GATGATACGCCGTGCTCAACGCCAACTGAGTCCCATATGCTTTCTGGAAGGCTGTCCAAAATCGGGACGTAAATCAGGGATCCCTGTAACATCCCGATTTTCTTAAAGAAATAATTATACGTATAATTATTAAATTAATTTTTCTAATCACGATAGAGAATTAAAAAGGAGAAATTTTTAAGTAGAATATTCCTAGGAGATAAGACGTGTCGCAATATGAAGTTCGACCGACAGCCAAACGGCCGCTGTACGCCGATAGAATTTTCTGACGTACAAAAGGTGTCGGTGAAAATATTCTCTCGGAGGAAAATTCACAAACATCTTTAAATATTAATACCCAGAGGTAGAGGGGAATTAGGAGTTCGCGACGGTATAGACGGAATATTTTTTGACGACCGTGCGCGACGTACCGACACTGCGAGCAATAAAACACGAGCGAAATTGTGCATGGCTAGAGCTGAAGGGCTGCATGGCTAGAGTTGGGGAATTGTGCACAAAATAATCCCCTAAATTATGCTTCTACACTTACATCCACAATTACTTTTCTTACACTTCAAATGCCTAATCACATCATGCCCATGCTTTCCACTATTCACCACATTTATTACACCCAAAGAAACAAGCAATCTCCCTCACCACTAGCTCTCCAAACCGTGAAGCTCACTCCAAAACTCCCAAGAGACATTTGCTTCCTCTCATTATTCAAACACACCACCAAACCTTCAAGAAGTTCAAACACATTCTCTTCTCCTTCCACCTCTCATCAAAGGCCGAAACCCCAGCCCCCAAAGTCTCCTCATCTCAGCTTTCTGTTTTTCCTGCTTCCACTACAAGAGGAACAACATCACCCTCTCCATTGTGCAAGGTTCTCACCTTGGAGGAAGGGAGGCTCAAGCTGTGGGAAGCAACAAGGCTTGTGGGCTTCACTTCAAACTTCACCACCACCACCAAGCTTTCTACAGGTGGGTAGTATCGTTGCCCTGTCTATGGGATGTTTATTTGCATGTATATATGTGTGTGTTTTAAGTGAGAAAGGTTTAGAAATGTATGAGGATAAATGCTGTTGTTGTATGCTGGATATATTACGTTATTTTTCATGATTATGAACGTCCTGTTATTGCTCAAGAACTGTGAAATATGTGGTATGAACATGGGATGAGAGTAAGAGAACCAGAGAGAATAACTAGGGACCGAACGCCGAGGTCTCCGCGGAGGGGCACAAAGAGGGGTCTAGAGTTGAAGAGCGGGACAGTAGGGGTACGGGATGGGGTCCGCATGGGATCCCGGAAGTGCGTGGGAGGAGCACTCGGAGAGTTGAGTGAGAGCTAAGGACGGTGCAGGTTGGGGTTCTGCGTAGGGTCCCTAGAGGGTTATGTCTGTGGTGTCCGCGGAGGATGCCCTAGAGTGGTGGAATTGAACCCTTAGATTCGTTAAGTGTTTTCCCTTGAGTGTCCGAGTGGTTGGCTAGGGTGCTAAGTACTTACCTGGAGAGTTCCAGAGTGAGTCCGTGGAGGACTCCTGAAGTATGGAGGAGGTTACACCGGAGTGTTGAAGGATTTTCAGAGTATTTGAGTGAGTGCCAGGGGTATTACCAAGAGGGTTCCGCGGAGGAACCCTGGCATGTCCGAGTGGTTCCCTAAGTTTCCCAAGTGGCACCAGGAATGGTGTTTGTGATGGGGTTCCGTAGAGGATTCCCCAAGCGTGTAGGAAGGTGCATGGAGTTGCTGAGCGGGCACCAGAAATGGTGTTGATTGGGTCCGCGGAGGATCCCTGGAAAACATAAGGAGTTACGTGAGGGGTGTTGAGTAGGCATTAGAAAAGGTCCTGAGTGGGTCCGCGTAGGTCCCCTAGAGGGATGGGTGACTCCCTGGAGAGTAGACCGAGAAAGTACCAGTAGTGGTCGTAGGGTTCCGCGGCGGTACCCTAGAGCGGCCGAGCAGCTTTCAGAAGTTAGGGCTAGCGCCAGCAAGAGTGTCCACAGCGGGTTCCGCGGAGGTTCCCGGACGCTGAGAGTGGTGTCCGAGAGAGAGGGTTTCGAGATCCATGTTATCCCACTAAGTACTTAGCATGAAGAAGTCTATGCATTGAATTTATGACAGCATGTGTTTTTATTATGTGTCACCGAAGGGTGCCGTGAACGAATATATGAGTATTACAGTCATGCATGCATCAGGATGATAGACCACTAGAAACTATGTTATGACCAAGGATAATGAATGAAGAGCATAATGAATGTAAGAACCAGAACAAGAAAGCAAGATAAAGTGCATGTGATAATGAGGCATGAAGAATGAAAGGACGCTAACCCGGGTAAGCTGGTACGCGTTAGAGAAAGAAAGTAATGGTACCATTTACTTGAAATGTTAATGTTCATGCATAGTACACAAGGGCAGGCTCACAAGGAACGCAGGCATTGTGTACGTCACCATGCTCATAAGGAACGCATGGGGCTCGATCACGTCACCAGGCTCACAAGGAACGCATGGGACACGATCACCTTGCATACATACCTATGTGATTAAAGCGTCGCGGTGTCCCGACCATGTCACCATGCTCACAAGGAACGCATGGGGCAAGGTCACCAGGCATACGCATATGAGTAGTATAGTCAGAACGGTCAAGGATAGAAAGCACGAGAACTTAGTAAGAAAGATTAGTTCCCTGTCACCTAGTAACTAGATAAAGCCGCCCAGGAACTTAGGCAAGAAAATAACTGGTAGGATGTCTAGACGCATGAACACTAGAGATCTCCTGGACGGCCGGAGCATAATTGAGTAAACAGAGCCCTAGTCATAGTTAACCACTGAGAACCACTGCTCTCACCCCCACTTACTTATAGATGACGTCCCCGCCGAGGAAGAGGCGGATCCTGCGCAGCAGGTTTAGGACAATAGACCCTGAGACAGGGGAGGAGGCAGAGCTATGGACAGTGCTGGTCGTGAACCGTCCCCCACCTCTCCGCATTACACCACCGGTCGTCCCAGAGCCTGAGACTTCCGCGGATAGAGAGCCCGTTGCTTACGAGAAGGATGTAGAGGTCGATCCAGTCTCCATTCGACTCTGACCGCCAGACGTACTTGCACCCTCACCACCCGAGGAGGACTCTCTCATCGAAATCCTGGAGGAGGAGGACGAGCCCGAGGAGGAGGTCCCGGAGGAGGACCCCGAGGAGGAGGACCCAGAGGAGGATCCGGAGGAGGACCCCAGCGAGGAGGCGCCAGAGACCTGACCAGCCCTACGTTCCTGCCCTGTCACCAGACGCCACCCATTTTGCTAGTAGCCCCAGATGTATTTGTATATCTATGCATTCTATTTTGTAGCCCTGATAGTTTGATCGGGCCTAGGGTAGGTTTTGCCCTTTTGATGTATTGACACCATATTTATGTATCTATGACTATTTGACATGTATGATAATGGCTATTGGACCCACTTGTGTTATTTACTTTACTGTTCATGTATGTATGTGTATGACAGACGACGCGCACATTTATCTGTGGTACGACTGTACGGGACTCAAGATAGTCCAAACGCATGGCTCTAGATTGACGTACATATTATGTTAAAAAAAAAAGAAAAAAAATGGGTCCTTAATTTCAAGTTGACTAAATTATTTTCTAAAGTAAAGTAGGGACTATCCGTATTCCCACACAGCAGTTAACAACCTAGCAGACGCAGATTATGACTTAAGCATAAGCTGCTAACCTGGGGTGTTACAATCCCTGTCTGATATGATGGACAAAGGTACGCCGTGTTACCTCACCACTTCCCTTATGTACAGTGCACTAACTTTTCCAGTGGGTAGGTCATCTTCACCAGAATGAAATGGGCAGACTTGGTGAGTCGGTCAACAATCACCCAAATAGAGTCTACTCCCCTTGACGTGCAACGGCAATCCTGGTACAAAATCCATGGATATGTCATCCCACTTCCATTCGGGTATCTCCGGAGGAGTTAACAGTCCTGGAGGCTTCCTGTGTTCCACCTTCGACTTCTGGTACACCAAACACCTTTGTACCCAATCCTCCACGTCTCGCTTTAGGCCTGGCCACCAAAACATCTTTTTCAAGTCCTGATATATCTTGGTTATGCCTAGGTGCATTGTGAACTTGCTCTTATGACCTTCATTCAAAATGTCCCTTCGAAGATTACCTTCGTCACGTACGCAAACTCGATAATTAAAGCGTATAATGCCATCCCTGCCCACTGTAGCTTCTTTAGCTTTCCCCTCCTTCACAGCCTTGACAAGTGTAACATCCCAGTTTTCCCTTAGCAAAGGTTTCGCCTAGTAAGTTCATGTGCGAACTCTTTTAGAGGTTGGAAGCGTGAACTACAGGTGTCCGTCAAGCACCGGGACGCCTATGACTATGTGGCTAGGGTGGACAAGTGCCAGAATTGTGGAGAGGTCAGCAAGAAACCTGGCCGCAATAAGCGATGAATGAGACAGACGGAAGAGAGGGTCAAACAAGGAAGCATCTGGCAGAACTGGAGGAGAGGATATAAAGTTGGGCTAAGCGAGGAAGTGGAGTAAATAAGTCATTAAGGGGGATACATGCACAGAATATAGGATGGGTTAGGCCTTGGAATCTCGAAGGGGGAGAATAGGGCTTATTGAGCAGAGGTGGAAAACAAGAAAGTAAAGAGAGGAATGCTTGAGAGTCGAGTAAACCTCGCAGTGGAAGAAATAAGTTTAAAGAGGACATGCACGCATCGTATCAACGGGGTTAAGGACGTAGGTAAGAGTACAACTAGGGTTGGAGGTATAAACTTAAATCTAAGAAGAGGGAATAACAATCAAGTTTGAGGGGATCAAGTTCGAGCGCGGTTGCATAATCTAATTTAGGTTTCACCTAGAGAAGTATGTAAGGTGGGGTCTTGGAGGACAAAGGAAGGCGAACTAAGCTTGAGAAGAAAGAGGTGCTAAGTGTACGAGGGAAGAAAGGGGAATATGGAATCAGGAGGGATTGAGGGTGGAACGATAACCTTAAGATATTAAGGTGAAAAGGGAGAATCTAGAAGGGGTAAAAGAATTATAGAATACCAGAGAGCTTAGAGATAAGAAAGGATGCCCGAAAGCGTTGGTAACGCTGGAGACGTCAGGAAAGTAGAAGCCTGAAGCCCAAAGGACACGAGTGTCTGTAGATTTTATTCTGTTTATTCTCACAAAATTTTGCTGACACTCAAATGATTCATTTTGACCTTTAGAATTGGGTAGAAAACTTAAAACGTCCGCCGGACGGAATTCTGTTAACTTTCGGACGATTCTGCAGACACTAGAACGGCTCCATTTAGCCTGTAGAATTGAGCAGAGAGTTCCAAGTCCCTGGAAACCCACCTCATTAGGAAGATTAGGCGATCGCAGAAGTGCAAGCAAAACTGGCGTTTGTCGCCACCGACGCTTAACGGTGTGCCAAAGGTATCTGTGAAGAATATATCTCCGGACAAAAATTCACAAATGCCTTAAAGTAATAATATTCCCATGTAGGGGGAAATTAGAGGATCGCGACGATATAAGCGGAATATTTTTCGGACGACCGTGCGCGACGTACCGGCATAGCGAACGACTGGAAACGAGCGAAACGGGACTGCGTGGGACCCACATGGGGGATGACCACGTGATGAATCAGATTTTTAGGGGAAAAATAATAAAATAAGAGTTACTATTCATCGATGTGACCCGATTTGACGTTATAATTATCCAAACTAATTAATTAATTAAGAAATTAAAATAGAAATGGCATTTTGGTAAATTTTGGCAAGGGCATAATGGGAAAAATGGCAAATTTTCGTGCCTATATAAGGCCATCACCATTCAGCCCATTTTTCATTCATCCACCTCTTTAGAAGTGCAGAAACTCTGCCAGTGTGCTTTGCGGACGCGCTGCGGACAGCCTGACGGAAGCTAGGAGGAAGCTCTGCGCTTGGAGGACTACTCCCCCACGCCTTCGTCATCATCAAACCAGCCTCTAAATCCTCTAATAAGGTGGGTAAACTTGGTTTGCTCACCTCCTTGGAGCTTATATGTTTGTTTATGCTTGTTTTTGATGAATGTGGGATTATGATGATTTATGTTAAAAATGTTATGCTAGGACTTAGGAGATGATTCTGAAGGGTCCTGTGACCTGGACTAGATAGGATTTTTATGTGTGGAATATGTGTGAAAAACTCAAGAAAAATCCATGAGAAAAGAGGAAAAAGAAAGCAAGAAAAACCAAGTATTCGGTTTCAGGTTCGCCAGTGACTGTTGAGTGCTTCCGCGAAGAGTGACTGAGAGGAGTCTAGAGAATTGTTGAGCGGCGCCTGGACTGGTGCTGAGTAGTTCCGCGGAAAGTGATTGAGAGGAGTCTAGAGAATTGTTGGGTGGCGCCTGGACTAGTGCTGAGTAGTTCCGCAGAAAGTGAGTGAGAGGAGTCGGTAGAGAGTTGTTGAGCGGCGAGTAGTTCCGCGGAAAGTGATTGAGAGGAGTCTGTAGTTGTTGAGCGGCACCTGGTCTGGTGCTGATGGGTTTCCGCGGAGAGTGACAGAGGATTTTGTCGATTGTTGAGCGATGAGTGGGTTCCGCGTATGATCCCCAAAGTTACTGAGCGGTTACGTGAAGAGTGTTGAGTGGGCACCAGGAGTGGTGCTGAAGTGGGTTCTGCGGAAGTTGCCAGAGTTGCTGAGTGGTCCCTAGAGAGTTGCTGAGTGGGCGCCAGCAGTGGTGCTGAGTGGGTTCCGCGGAGGTTACCCGGAGTGGCTGAGTGGTTCCCTGGAGAGGTGTGCTTATGATGAGTGCATGCATTATGTTTATGATGATATATGATGATGTATGATGAACATGTTATGAGGTATGTCTAGGATGATGTATGATGAGCATGTCATGAGGAATGCTTAGGACAATGCATGTAGAACATTTTCATGAGGTATGTTTATGATGAGTGCATGAAGTATGTGTATGATGATGTATGTGGAACATTGCATGCAGAATATGTATGTTAGGAATGGTTATGCTATCATGCATCATGAGAACTAGAAGTTAATCACGTAAAGCTTAAAGATCAAAATTGAACATTAGGGAACAAGTATATAGTTATATGATAGGAATCCTTTCTCTTGGCACGTTTACAGACACGCCCCTCACCAGTTCCCCAAGGGGTGGATTGCTTAATAATGATGAAAGAAAAGAAGGAAAGAAAGAAAGAAAGAAAAGATGAATGAGAAAGGGTGACGTCACACCTAAAGTTATGAGATGATGATGTATGAGTCCAACGCTTGGTTGCGCCGCAAGGGCCAACCCCCGCCTCCAACCTAGTGGAGGTTAGCCCACTTGATTGGCGGCGATGGACACTAGACCCCATCGGTGGTTAGCAACCACTCTGGTGTGAGCGCAGCTGGGGGGTCGTCAAGTTGGGAACAGAAGTGGTTGTAGTCATTTGGCCACGGCTACATGGGCGAAGGACTAGAGGACAAGCGCTAACCCAGGCAAGCCGGTATGCGCAAGAAAAAGAATGAGCAGACGCAAACCCGGGTAAGCAGGTATGCGTAAGAAAAATAATGAGAAGACGCTAACCCGGGTAAGCCGGTATGCGTAAGAGAACCCCATGCATAGAGTATGAAACGAATGTGTATGAAATGATGTGATGAATGAGTATATGATAAATGAATATGTGATGAACAGGTATGTGATGCATAAGTATATGATAAAGTATGTAAGTATATGTATGAAGTAAGTACCGTCAAGAGAACGCTGGAGACGGCTATGTATGTACGCAAGAAAAGTAAGCAAGCACGAAAACTTAGATAAGAAAGATTAGATCCCCAGTCACCTAGTAAAGTAGATAAAGTCGTTCAGGACTTTAGGCCAGATAATAATCAGTAGGATGTTAGTATGCATGTTCACTTAGAAACACCTGAGCGGCCTGGTTGATAAGTGAGTTAAAAAGATTCCCACGATGCCAAAGTAAATCACTGGGGACGAATGTTCTCACCCCCGCTCACTTATGCTTCTAGGGGCAGACGTGAGCAATGAGAAGCACCAAGAGGACCAAAAAAGAACAGAGGACAAGCTACCGATGACAGACGGACAGATCTTCAAGGCTATGAAGACCTGCTTAGCTAGTTGTACGATGGATGAACTTTTATTATGTGTATGAATGACTATGGCATGTATATGTAACTCTATTATAATATTATGTGATTTGTTGTACTCATTTGTGACTGACCATGTATTGATTATGTAATTGCTTAGACTAGGGATAATGAATATTCATAAGCCCTATCGTTTGTCTTATATACTTTGATTCACACATGGCTCATATTTAGTAAATAAGCACTCAGTAATAAAGAATTTTAAATTAGTCCATATTTTCCTTAACTTAGTATTCTCGAAAAGTAATAAAGGACTATAAGTATTCCCACCAAGTGGTTAACAACCTAGTGAGCATTGCGTACTACTTGAGGGTATACAGTTTGTAACACCCTAGCTAACTGCCCATGCTCGAGCCATGTGCAACGCTCGCTAGGTTGTCGATTCATTGGTAAGGTATTCATAACTTTAACCTTTTTGAAAATACGGTTTACAACAAAATATGGACCATATATATATATATTTTTTTTGAACATAGTTGATCATTGTGTATGTGTACAAATTATGAGCCGTGCGTAAATGTGAACATATATATTACAAATGGTAGAGCATCAGCTTATCGGACAAGGTATTCATGTCCAGACGGTTTAACATAAACGGGTACATGGTCCATTACACATAATTACATCAATACTAATAGAGTAGTCTACATACGACTATTATACATAAATAGGTACAAAACAAGTACTCCAAAATAAAGCAAGGCTCCTGAGTTCTTGAACGGGATCCACTATCCGCCCGGTCTGCACTCCTTCACGACTCGGCGGGTGGCGCTTCTGGATACTCCTCATAGCCCGTATAATCCTCGTTTGCTCCTGGAAGCATAAGTGAGTGGGGGTGAGAACTTGCATCCTCAGTGGTTGACCCTAGCGTCGGGGAATCCTTTTAACTCACTTATCAACCGGCCGCTCAGGGGTTTCTAAGTGACATGCATACTAAAATCCTACTGATTATTATCTGGCCTAAGGTCCTGAACGGCTTTATCTATTTTACTAGGTGAATGGGGAACTAGTCTTGCATATCTAAGTTCTCGTGCTTGTAAATCCTACAATGCGGTTATAATTAAACTAGCAGTCTCGGGTCGTTCCCTTGACTTACATCATACATAAACATCCATGACTATGCATATATACTTTATCACATACATACTAACATACATATCACTGTTCATTTATCACATTACTACACATACATATACTTTATACTTCATGCTACATATTCTTTATGCTACATGCTTGGGGGGCTTGGGGATCTCTTACGCATACCGGCTCACCCGGGTTAGCGTCCTTCTTCTCCTTTCTTTATTCTTTTAGGTATGACGTCAACCTTTCCTTCACTTCTTATTGCTTCGATGAGCAATCTTTAACTTTAACTTTAACTTTCTTTGTGCCATTAACCTCTGCGAATCAATCCACCCTTTTGGGATTAATCCGTTAACCAAATCCACCCTTTTGGGATCTGGCAAGGTAACACATTTCCTTCCTTGTGTCCTTAACCTCTGCGAACTAATCCACCCTTTTGGGATTATTTCGTTAACCAAATCCACCCTTTTGGGATCTGGCAAGGTAACACATTGGCCAATCCACCCTTTTGGGACTGGCGAGGGGCGTGTCAAGTAGACATTGCCAAGAGAGGGCTTTCCTAGCATATAACTACATACATAATTCCCTACATCTCATTATGCTTTCTTGTTCATTAAGTCATTGACCTCTAATTCTCTAGGGCTGTCCTAACACCTATGTGACATCCCATCCTCATGATGCATGCTCAAATATATAATAATAGCTTAACCATAGTCATTGGATCCCTTGAAACCACTAAACTCCCAACTCTGCCAGGTTTCATTCGAATGCTTGCTGTGGTATTCGAATGAAATCCCTCGGAGTTCTTTCATTCGATTGGAATAGGCTTTCATTCGACTGAAATCCCTCGACATCTCTTCATTCGAATACGAGGAAATTCATTCGATTGAAATCCCTAAAATTCGCCTACATTCGACTGCCGTGGGATTCATTCGAAGGAAAGCTCGATTCGGGCTTGCATTCGATTGAATTCCTTAAGTATTCGAATGCAGACTACAAAAATCGCCTTCCGAGACTCCAGATCGTAAACTTTCACTGTTCCTAGGGTTCCAAGTAGTACAGTTATGCGTTTCAATTTTCTACCGTTCACAAAACCCTTTTTACACAATATCCCCCCAAAATACTACTTAACAGTTCTACAGTCAAATATACAGATAGGCACATATACAGTTAAAAACTAAACCACATAGACAGTGGGCTTAGGGTTACCCACTTTCTATGTGCGCTCCGATCCGAGATTTACGATGAGGAAACCGTCCTCGTCACGGGAGTATATTCCTCCTATTTTTCCTACGCGCGATAACAGTTCCACGATGTGCCGGCGTGACACTGACAGCGGGAATTTCTAAGTGTTTTCTCTTCTGATTGCTGAGGGAGGCTTTAAGCCTTTTATAGGCACGCCCCCCTGTTTCCTCCCCTCTCTTTTCCGTTTTCTTTCTTTTTCTTTATATTTTTATTTGCAAAATTTTAATGTTATTTTATTATTTTATAAAAACGCCTAATCAGTTATTTCCCGCACACGCACGACCATCCTAAAATATTCCAAGCACGTCCTTGCGATTTACCAGTCTTCCCTTAGCCATCCTTGATATGTTATACTTATCTGAAAATTAAAATTTGAGTAAAATTCTCGTAAGGAAAAGGCTGGGATGTTACACAGTTAGCTAGGGTGTTACAACAAGCTTCTGCCAAAGGTCCTCTTGACAATGCTCCTGAGCCTAGGTTATCCTCTGCTTGAAACTGCTAGTAATCTGCAGCGGAACTAGCTTAATGCCACTATCTTGTCTAATAACTCCCAAATTCAGGTCTCGAAACTCTTCCAGCAGCTTGGACTCTTCCACCATCATCTAGCCATGTGCAACGCCTTTCGGCTCAGTGCATCCGCTACCACATTCGCCTTTCTGAGATTGTAGTGTAGACCAAAATCATAGTCCTTCAGAAACTCCATCCACCTCCTTTGCCTCATATTCAACTCCTTTTGGGTCCAAAAGATACTGCAGGCTCTTGTGGTCGGAGAATACCTCGAAACGAACGCCATAGAGGTAATGTCTCCAGATCTTCAGCGCGAACACTACTGCTGCCAGTTCCAAATCATGGGTAGGGTAATTCGTCTCATGCGGTCGCAACTATTTGGACGCGTAAGCCACCACTTGGCGATTCTGCATAAGCACGCATCCTAATCCCATTCTTGAGGCATCACAATACACCTCACACGGTGTGTGTGGGTCTGGCAAAATCAACACCGGAGCAGTGGTCAACTTCTCCTTGAGTTTACAGAAGCTCTCCTCGCATTCTGGTGACCATTCGAACTTAACTTCCTTGCGGGTGAGCTTGGTAAGGGGTAGCGCCATCTGAGAAAACCCCTTGATGAACCTTCGGTAGTAGCCCGCAAAGCCTAGAAAGCTCCTGATCTCCGTGACTAAGGTAGGCCTCTCCCAGTCCTTTATTGCTGCAATCTTACTCAGATCCACCGAGATTCCCTAATCTGACACTACGTGCCCCAAGAACTTCACTTCCCTCGTCCAGAACTCGCATTTGGAAAGCTTAGCATATAACTGCTTCTCCCTCAAGATGTCCAGAACCAGTTTGAGATGCTTGGCGTGATCCTCTTCCGTCTTGGAGTACACCAGAATATCGTCTATAAAGACTATCACACACTCGTCCAAGTGGGCTCTGAAGATTCGGTTCATATAGTCCATGAAGATCGCAGGGGCATTAGTCAACCCGAACGACATCACGGTGAACTCATAGTGGCCATAGCGAGTCCTGAAAGCCGTCTTGGGTATGTCCTCATCCGAGACCCGTATCTGATGGTATCCTGAGCGTAAGTCAATCCTTGAGAACACCTTGGCACCTTTGAGCTGATCCATCAAGTCATCTATCCTCGACAACGGATACTTATTCTTGATCTACCACAGGAGGAAAGGTTACCAGTTTCTTAGCGCAATCCAAGATCACCTGGTTGTCACGTAACCAGTCCATTCCTAGAATGACATCCAAGCCCACTAAGAGTAAACAGATAAGATCAGCTACGAACATCCGATCCTGTAACTGGAGTGGACACTGGAGACACAATTGGCGAGTCTCAACTGGTGGAGCGGTAGGGGTAGACACCCTCAGCGTATAAGGCAATGCTACCGGCGTTAGGTTTAGTCTCCTAACACTGTCATAGGAAATAAAAGAGTGCGAGGCTCCTGAATCATACAATACAGTCAAAGTAGTACCTAGCATAGTGCACTTACCCATAATCAGACCTTCTGCATCCTCAGCCTCCTCTCCAGATAAGGTAAATACCCGTCCTTATTGCTAGGCGGGCGGTGGAATTGTTGGACAAAATTTGGCGATGTGACTGCCCTTCCCACATCTGAAGCATATATTCTGGCTCGTGTAGCACTCTACCAAGTGGAGCCTCCCACATTTTGGACACGGCGGTCTGGCCTCCCTGCTTGGTTGACCTTCTCGGGCCTCTTGCCCGGAGCTTTTCATAACTCCACACTGCTGTGGTGGCCTAACTGTTTGCTGCTGGGGTCTGATCACTAGTTATAGGGGCCTAGGAAATCCTGGTCCCATCGAGCCTTGTGGCCTCACCGTCCATTGCTAAGGTCGCTGAAGAAACTGTCCTCTACCCCTTCTAGGGAGCGGAGCCTGAAAGGGTCCTCTCTGTCGCTGCACCTGTGACGAACCCCCTTGCTCCTCCATCCTCCGTTTGTTCCTTGTATTTCTTTCCTTGGTCAAATTCTTGGCCGACTCTTCCAGTGTCATACATTTGCTCACCAGAAGAGCATAATCCTAGATGTCCCAATGATTAATGGCCATCTGAGACTCCTCCCTCAGCCCCCTCTGAAACTTTCTACATTTCCACGCTTCATTGGGGTGCAGCTGATAGGTGGAGGAATAATGACACAGCCTCTCAAACGTCACCGTGTATTCTGCAACAATTATCTCCCCTTGCTTAAGCTCCAAGAACAGAGCTTCCTTTTGATACCTGAGTCTTTTGGGGAAGTACTTGTTCAAGAGAGCCACTGTAAACTGATCCCATGTAATAAGACCGTCTCCATTCTCTAAGAGGGGTCTGGTAGAAGCCCACCATGCTCTGGCCGTACCTCTTAGCCTTCGCGTTGCGAAGCAGACTTTCGGAAACTCTATGCACTGTATGTCTTCATAAATCTGTTCGATCTCTGTCAGCCAGTTGTGGACCAGTTCCGGGTCCATGGCTCCTTCGAAAATCTGGGGATTTGCCCCCCAAAGTCGGTAAACTTCTTGGCGTCTTACTCCTTAGCTGTTGGGGCAGGATTCTGATGCATGGCAGCTACTGCCATCTGATTTGTTGCCTGTGCTTGGGCCTGAGTGGTTTGGGCCTGAGCCTACCTGGCTTCGGCCATTTCTCGAAGGATGTCGGTAAATTTTGCCGGCTCCATCATACGCTGTGTAGTGTCCCTACGAGGCGGCATGCCTAATCTGTTGTACCTACACAATTCTGAGTTGATCAGTCTCACGAAAAGCAGGTACACATGAACTTAGCACATACCACTTAGTAAAGGCCTACACCGTTAGTCATGCTCAAAAGAATAGTGCAGCTCAGTCCATAGGCTCACGTAGGACCAAGCTGCTCTGATACTAACTGTAACATCCTAGCTAACTGCATACCCTCGAGTAGTACGCAAGGCTCACTAGGTTGTTAATCATTTGGCGGGATTACTTATAGTCCTTTATTATCTTTCAAAAATTCAAAGTTAAGGAAAATATGGACCATTTTAAAACTTTTCTACTTGTTACTTATTGGTAAAGTATGAGCCGCGCGTGAATCAAAACATATAATACAACCGATAGAGCCAAAGGCTTACGACTAATACTCATTCATAAATGTGTACATAAGCAAACGTGGTCCATCGCAACATTTACATCAACAGTAGAGTAATATAATAATTTATATACATGTGTCATATACATACATCAAAATACATATCTAAATACATATCAAAAAACATGGTCTTCTGCTAATCCGCCCTTAGGCCATCACTGCTCCGCAGGTAACTCCTCATAGGGCTCCTCGTAGCCCTCGTAGTCTTGGCCTGCTCCTGGAAGCATAAGCGAGTGGGGGTGAGAACAGTCGTCCTCAGTGGTTAACCTTAGCGTAGGGGTACTTCTTTAACTCACTTATGAACCAGGCCACTCAGGTGATCTCTATGTTTCATGCATACTAACATCCTACTGATTATTATCTTGCCTAGAATCCTGAACGGCTTCATCTAAGTTACTAGGTGACTGGGGATCTAGTCTTTCTTATCTAAGTTCGCGTGCTTATTTACTTTTCTTGCATACATACATAGCCGTCTCGAGCGTCTTCTTGACGGTACTTCATACATGCACTTACATACCTTATCATAAACTCATACATCATATACTCATTCATCATATCATCACATATTCATTCATTTCATTCTTTATGCATAGGGTTCTCTTACGCATACTGGCTCACCCGGGTTAGCGTCCTTCTTTTCTTTTCTTACGCATACCGGCTCACCCGGGTTAGCGTCTTCTCATCTTTTCTTACGCATACTGGCTCACCTGGGTTAGCGTCTTTTCATCTAGTCCTTCGCTCATGTAGCCGTGGCCAAACGACTACAACCACTTCTGTTCCCAACTTGACGACGACCCACCTGCGCTCACACCAGAGTGGTTGCTAACCACCGATAGAGTCTAGGTCCATTGCCGCCAATCAAGTGGGCTAACCTCCACTAGGTAGGAGGTGGGGGCTGGCCCTCGCGACGCAGCCAAGCATTAGTCTCATACATCATCATAATCATAACTTTAGGCGTGACGTCTGTTAAGTATCCAAATTACATGCTTTTTAACCTATCAAAATGGCACTTAATCGCTTATGTTTTTAAAGAAATATCTAACTTAATCCCCTTATTTTGTAGGTTTCTAATATATTTTGAAGAATGGATGCAAACATAATTATGAAGAATAATCCCATGAAGAATAGAAGAAAAGGGCAGAATTGGAAGAGAGCTTAAAAGAGAAGATTCTGGCGACAAGATCGCTCAGCGAATCACAACTTATCGCCCAGCGGTTAAGGGATAATCGCTCAGCGGTGATAGCTTAATCGCTCAGCGATTTAGTGTCGGCAAGCAACTTGCACCGGCGCCATCATTGAGCCAGCTGGAGCCAGCCTGGCGCCGCGTGCCACGTTAGCACCGCCCTGCAAAAAGCTGCCAAGCATTTAAAGAAGACGCGTGAAAGTACAACCGCTCAGCGATAAGGCACCGACGCTCAGCGATAAGGCCAGAATCGCTCAGCGGAACCATCAAAACCGCTGAGCGAAGGCATCCAACTTTTGCCTATAAATAGAGGGAGGCCGAGGCATTCAAGGATCCATCCACCCCCTACTTCACTCACTTCATTCCCATTTCATTCTCCACTTTCCATACTTTACTTAGGTTAGGTTTAGAAAGAAAGTTGGGGTTTAGAAGCTTTCCTTAAGAGGAAGTGCTGCCGAATTGTCAACGGTTGCAAACCGTGGTGGAGGTGTGGAAACATTTCACCAATCTTCTCAACCAACCATTGCTCTAAAACCCTGTAAGTCTGTAAACTATCCATGACAATGGATAGCTAACTTTCTTTTATGTTGGGATTGATGTGCTTTATTTCTTAATGTATTCATTGTAACTTATGTTTATGATTCTACGAAGTCTTATGATTTTAATGAATGATCTTGTGCTTAATGCTTGCTATTGTTAGTACTTTGATTCTTAACTTGAGACTTGCTTGCATGAACGAAAGTTATGCTAGTTAAGTTACAAACCAGGTCAAGAACAATAGTGCTTTGAATAAGCTCGATTTTATGCTTGAATATTGTGAACAAGAGTTACAACTATTTGAGCTTGACCTAGATCAATTCATTTAGTTCTTAACTGCCATAACTGGAGACCTAGAACTAATCGCAATAACACCCGCTTTAACTTCAAGGTACTTTGTTGAGTTTGTACAAGACATTGACAACTTAACAAAGGAACTTGTGAACTTAACATGCTTGAGAAAGATGATTAAGTTAAGAACTGGTGGCGATAAAATCAATAAGATTCATAAGTCACATGGCTGCGTTGAGAAATATTGTCACTAAGATCCCAACATCTTTCTTTACCTGCCTAAACTCTATCCTACCATTGTTTCCTTTATTTTATTTGCACTTATTTATCATTTATTTACTTAGCAAAATACCAATACACTTCCCATAGCTTAAAATAGTTCAACTCCAAGATATTTGTTTTAAACACAATCCCTGTGGATACGATTATACCCGTCTATACTGCAATCGGATTCCTCATGAATCTGAAAGCCGTAGAAGGATATATTAAATTGACAAGAGTGTGAAATTATTGCAAAAAGGCTTTCAACAATTTTGGCGCCGTTGCCGGGGATTGTGCCAATTTAAAACACTATCTTGATTGGATATTTTAAGCTTTTGTAAATAGTGTAATTACCATTTTTCTGTTATTATTCTAACCCCTTTGCAAAGACTTTGCTATCTTGGTGTATGCGAAAGAAAACTTCTGCAGATTAACTTCTATTTAATTCAGAAATAGAAGCAACCGCTAGGAGGAATCGACGCAACACAAGGAGAGCTCAAGCTCTAGCAGAAGTGGTGGAAGAACAAGAAATTTCCTCATCTTCATCATCTTCTTCAAATCAAGACACGATGGTAGAAACCGGAGGAGGAACTGCTGGAACAGGACAAAGCCAAGGCTTTGTCAACTTCACCCCACGAAACATCATTCGCATGGGACGAACAACGGGGACACAACGAATGTCTCAACTGCAACCAGGTTTGGTCCAATTAATGCACGCTAATCCTTTTGCAGGCTTAGATCATGAAGACCCGTACGCTCATCTCACGAAATTCTATGAGTTGTGCGGAACGGCGGCTATGTCAGAAGCCGAAGAGGAAGCTATATTTTTTAGGCTATTCCCGTTAACCTTAATAGGAAAGGCAAAAGAATGGCTACTGGACCAACCCCAAACTGTCCTCTCTAACTGGGACCAGCTAGAAGAAAGATTCTGTTCGAGGTATTTCTCTCAATCAAAATTTATGGATTTAAAAACTGCTATCTCTACCTTTGTGCAGGCACCAAACGAAAGCCTGTGTGAGGCGTGGGAGCGGTACAAATCAATGTTGAGAAGGTGTCCAAACCATGGATTTGATGCCCGGACGCAAATCCACATTTTTAGAAATGGCCTACAACAACAGCATAAGCTTATGCTGGATGCAGCGGCTGGTGGACAAATAATGTCCAAAACACCAGACGAGGCCATCACAATCATCGAATCCATGGCGCTAACAGATCAGCAAGGGCAATATAACAGAAACCCAGCCAGGAGAGGAGGCATGATAGAACTGGGCACAAATGATGCCATCCTAGCCCAAAATAGGCAACTTCAACAACAATTAGATGAAATGAAGAAAACGTTGAATGAGTTGCCAAAGCAGTTGAAGGAGAGCCAGTCATCAAGAAGACACCAGGTAATGCAATGTGAATTTTGTTTTGGTGATCACCCAACTGGCTATTGTGAGTGCAGGGAAGAGGAAGCTCAGTTCATCAATAACCAGCAAAGGCCGTACCAGCAATTTCCAAGGAGTCAACCTTGGAGGCAGGAAGCAGGCCCGTCCAATAGAGCGCCACTTCCCTATCAAACCCAGCAATTTCAACCCCCACACCAAATTCCAACTCATCAAAATCAACCACCCAATTCCACACTAGAGGACACCTTGACACAGTTCATGCAGATGTCCATGGCGACCCAGAAAAATACCGATGCTTCGATCAAGAACTTGGAGATTCAGGTAGGCCAGCTCGCAAAGGAAATGGCCGACATCAGAAGGGGAGCCTTCTCTGCCAACACAGAGCCCAACCCGAAGGAGTCATGCAAGGCAGTCTTGACACGCAGTGGCAAACTGCCGAGATCTGACATTGTTAAGGAGAATGTTAGTAAAAAGGGTGACGTTGAAAATAATGAGAGAGTTGGAAAAGAAAGAGAAGAAGAAGTAGAGGAAGAGGAAAAAGAAAAAAATAATAAACATAAAGAAAATGAAAAAGAGAAAAAGAAAAATAAAAAGAAAAAGGAGGAGGAAGTAGAAAAAGAAAAGATGTTGATCAAAGAAAAATCACTTCCTTATCCAAAAACTCCCTCAAAACTTGACAAGGAGAGGCAGTTTGCTAGGTTTATGGATATTTTCAAAAGATTACAAATCAATATTCCATTTGCCGAAGCACTGGAGCAAATGCCCTCCTATGCCAAGTTTATGAAGGAGTTATTGACGAAAAAAAAGAGATATCAAGAGGAGGAAACAGTGCAGTTTGGTGCAAACTGCAGTGCCATCATCCAGAATTATATTCCCCACAAATTGACAGATCCTGGAAGTGTCACTATTCCCGTCACCATTGGGAATGTGTCAGTGGGCAAAGCTTTAATTGATCTTGGGGCTAGTGTTAGCCTGATGCCCCTGTCTGTGCTTAAAAGAATAAGTGATTTGGAATTAAAGCCAACCAGGATGTCTCTGCAGCTAGATGACAGATCGATCAAATATCCACTCGGCGTAGCGGAAGATGTTCTGGTAAAGGTTGATAAATTCTTAATTCCTGCTGACTTTGTTGTGATTGACATTTCAGAGGATGCTGAGGTTCCCATAATTCTTGGGAGACCTTTTATGAGAACTACTAGAATGGGAATAGACATGGTCAAAGGAAAATTGAATATCAGAGTCCATGAGGATGGGGTGCAGTTAGATATATTCGAGGCAATGAAACATCCAGAGGATGAGGGACAATGTTTGAGCCTTGATGTACTTGATGAGGTTGTTATGCATGTACAACGGAGACCTCAAGTAGTGGACCCGTTGGAAATGGCATTAACCGACAACCCAGCGCCATTCACTGCAGATGAAGAAAAGGAGATAGAGCTATTCTTGCAAAACCTTGACTCCACACCAACCATTCTTCCTGAAAAAGTAGAAATAGAGGACCTCAACAAGAAAGCAAGACCAAAGGAAGAAAAGAAATTACCACCTCTACCTTCTCAATTTAGGTATGAATTCGTGCAGGATAAAGGAGCGGAGGAAATAAGTAGCTCCTCAATTCTGAAGGAAGGATGGACTTTTCAAAGACTTTTTGAGGTAGCCAAAGTGGTTAGCAATATGCTGGACAAAGAATTTGGCTAACCCTTACTAAAGACAGGCGTCAAGCTAATGACGTTAAACGAGCGCTTCCTGGGAGGCAACCCAGAGTTCTATGAGTTTTATTATTCTAGTAGTTAAGTACTAATAATAAGGTGTTAAAATAAACTTTTCATGAAAATGGTGAAAATGGTGGCACTTGGAAGAAAAGGATTGAAAATGGAATGATTGCTAACCAATCCTTGAAAAAGGAGTTCTCTAATTGTTTTGCAGGATTTAAAGCATTAAGGAAGACGATGACACATCAAGAGAACACAGTCACCATAACAGGGAGCAAGTTCAAACTTTTTAACACCTTAATTATTTTTTCTTAGTTAGGATACCTTTTTGTTCTTAAGACTTGTTTGTTTAAAAAACACAGTAGTAGTTTATTTTACTGGGGTTTGATGCATGAACACATATATCATAAAACTGAATTGTTTCAGCAAGCCATAAGAGACTTTTGTGATTCATACATAGATACCATGAACATGTTCATATGCATTTTTACTTGTTTGCATAAACATAACCTTGAAGATGTTTTGAAATCAAGGAAGTTAAACCCTAACCTTGTGAGGGAGTGAGCCATACACTAAGTGAGACAGACAGAATCACCATTGTCTTTGCGCAATTGAATTTGTTTAAGTCTCTGAATTTGATAAATTGTATGGAAATAATAGGAAATGATCAAGGCATTTTGTTCTTCAGAATTTAAACCCACTTGGCCAAATAAAACCAACCTTTACGTAGGAACATCCTTTGCTACCCCATTTGAGCCTAAACATGAGAAAATTCTTGTTCATAATCCATAAGCCTAGAAAGAAACACAATGACTTCCCTTAATTTCTAAAATTAAGAGAGCATTTACAATTGGATTATGGGCAAAAGATCTAAGTCAGGGGGAGACAAGGATGGGTAAAGTGGGGATGTACAAAACATGAATAAAAAAAAAACAAAAACAAGAAAAGAAGAACACATTCTATCCCAAAACAAAAAGAAGAAAAAGAAAAAGGGATAGAGGAAAAAGAAAAATCAGGAGAAAGGGGGTAAGAAAGGAAAACGAAAAAGAAAATTGTTGAAAAGAAAACAGGTGACAACAAGAAGTTGGTTTTCAATGCTCTCTTAATTGGAAACATTTGCATATCCAGAAAAACCAATATTCTTTGTACCCTAGCCCCATTACAACCCTTAAAAGTCCTTTGTGATCCTTGCATGACCATACTTTTGTATTGAATGATGAGACAGGTAACAAATTTAAATTGTTGTGATTCAATGGTGATATTGAGCGAAACACTCACCCTAAATTGGCCCACTGGCCATTGTGTGCATAAATGATAATTTCCTTGGTGGAAAAGACATTGGAGAGAGTGATTTGCTTATGCCATTCAAGTATTTGATGCATTTGACTTGATCAGGTTCTTTTATGTTTCATATAGTCTAGAGCTTAAACTGTCTGGAACTTTTCAATTCACTGCATTACCCGATTGTTCATAAGCATCGATCCCTTGTAAAATAATTCTACTACCTCTTGTTTGAGGACAAACAAGGTCTTAAGTCAGGGGGAGTGTTAAGTATCCAAATTACATGATTTTTAACCTATCAAAATGGCACTTAATCGCTTATGTTTTTAAAGAAATATCTAACCTAATCCCCTTATTTTGTAGGTTTCTAATATATTTTGAAGAATGGATGCAAGCATAATTATGAAGAATAATCCCATGAAGAATAGAAGAAAAGGGCAGAATTGGANTCATATAGTCTCGAGCTTAAACCGTCTGGAACTTTTCAATTCACTGCATTACCCGATTGTTCATAAGCATCGATCCCTTGTAAAATAATTCTACTACCTCTTGTTTGAGGACAAACAAGGTCTTAAGTCAGGGGAGTGTTAAGTATCCAAATTACAGGATTTTTAACCTATCAAAATGGCACTTAATCGCTTATGTTTTTAAAGAAATATCTAACCTAATCCCCTTATTTTGTAGGTTTCTAATATATTTTGAAGAATGGATGCAAACATAATTATGAAGAATAATCCCATGAAGAATAGAAGAAAAGGGCAGAATTGGAAGAGAGCTTAAAAGAGAAGATTCTGGCGACAAGATCGCTCAGCGAATCACAACTTATTGCCCAGCGGTTAAGGGATAATCGCTCAGTGGTGACAGCCTAATCGCTCAGCGATTTAGTGTCGGCAAGCAACTTGCACCGGTGCCATCATTGAGCCAGCTGGAGCCAGCTTGGCGCCGTGTGCCACGTTAGCGCCGCCCTGCAAAAAGCTGCCAAGCATTTAATGAAGACGCGTGAAAGTACAACCGCTCAGCGATAAGGCATCGACGCTCAGCGATAAGGCCAGAATCGCTCAGCGGAACCATCAAAACTGCTGAGCGAAGGCATCCAACTTTTGCCTATAAATAGAGGGAGGCCGAGGCATTCAAGGATCCATCCACCCCCCACTTCACTCACTTCATTCCCATTTCATTCTCCACTTTCCATACTTTACTTAGGTTAGGTTTAGAAAGAAAGTTCGGGTTTAGAAGCTTTCCTTAAGAGGAAGTGCTGTCGAATTGTCAACGGTTGCAAACCGTGGTGGAGGTGTGGAAACATTTCACCACTCTTCTCAACCAACCATTGCTCTAAAACCCTGTAAGTCTGTAAACTATCCATGACAATGGATAGCTAACTTTCTTTTATGTTGGGATTGATGTGCTTTATTTCTTAATGTATTCATTGTAACTTATGTTTATGATTCTACGAAGTCTTATGATTTTAATGAATGATCTTGTGCTTAATGCTTGCTGTTGTTATTACTTTGATTCTTAACTTGAGACTTGCTTGCATGAATGAAAGTTATGCTAGTTAAGTTACAAACCAGGTTAAGAACAATAGTGCTTTGAATAAGCTCGATTTTATGCTTGAATATTGTGAACGAGAGTTACAACTATTTGAGCTTGACCTTGATCAATTCATTTAGTTCTTAACTGCCATAACTGGAGACCTAGAACTAATCGCAATAACACCCGCTTTAACTTCAAGGTACTTTGTTGAGTTTGTGCAAGACATTGACAACTTAATAAGGAACTTGTGAACTTAACATGCTTGAGAAAGATGATTAAGTTAAGAACTGGTGGCGATAAAATCAATAAGACTCATAAGTCACATGGCTGCATTGAGAAATATTGTCACTAAGATCCCAACATCTTTCTTTACCTGCCTAAACTCTATCCTATCATTGTTTCCTTTATTTTATTCGCACTTATTTATCATTTATTTACTTAGCAAAATACCAATACACTTCCCATATCTTAAAATAGTTCAACTCCAAGATATTTGTTTTAAACACAATCCCTGTGGATACGATTATACCCGTCTATACTGCAATCGGATTCCTTGTGAGTCTGAAAGCCGTAGAAGGATATATTAAATTGACGAGAGTGTGAAATTATTGCAAAAAGGCTTTCAACAACGTCACCCTTTCTCATTCATTTTTTCTTTTCTTTCTTTCTTTCTTTTCATTCATCATCATTAACCAACCCACCCTTTTTGGGTACTGGTGAGGGTCGTGTCCGCCAAGAGAAATACTTACTATCATAGAACTACATACTTGTTCCCTAATGTTCAATTATGATCTTTTAGATTTAAGTGATTAACCTCTAGTGCGCTAAGGTCGTCCTAACACTTATTGACAACCCGGTCCTCATGATGCATGATATCATACACATTATAATCGTAACCATTCTACATCCAATGTTCCATATACATCTTACATGTTACATACATCCATTAAGTACAGTAGTTAAATCATTGCTTGTTGGACTATGTGCCCAAGACAGTTTCCATGAGTTCCCTGCCTCACAGGCTTCTCAGCGTGACTTTGGGTCCGCGTTGTGGTCCCTGAGACTCGTCCCTCCACTTTTTCCAAAATCGTTTTCAAAGGGCTCTCAAGCTGCTCAGCAGTCCTTTGGTCCGATCGGCGGTTTGATGCCAGGTTCTAGAAACATTTTCCATCCTTATCACTAAGTTTCAGCACAGGCCGCTCAGCGAAGCATAGGATCGCTCAGCGGTACACTTCACTCAGCGACGCACAAGGACGCTCAGCGGTTCATGAGTCTGCTCAACGATACCTGGCGAAACTGATACAGATTGCTTTGTTTTCTTTCCTTTCTCTTCCTCTTTTCTCATGGACACTCCTTGAGGTTTTCACACATATTCCAACCATCAAAATTCTATCTAGTCCAGGTCACAGGACCCTTCAAAATCATCATAAACTCCTAGCATAACCGTTTTAACATAATACATAAACATCAAAACAAAGCAAGCATGGAATCACCACTAAGGGGGTGAGTAAAACCAAGGTTACCCATTTCCTTAGAGGCTTGAAGAGGGCTGAAAATGGTGGCAAAGAGGCAGGTTCCTTGGTGGTTCAGCCTTCCCAGATCGGTTTCTGATTCCAGCAGTGTTCCAACAGGGTTTCCGAACCATACGATTTTTGGGCAGAGTTTCCACAATATTGCAAATTTTTGTGAAAATTTCTGAATGGGAGGGGCTATTTATAGCTAAGAATCTGCCCCAATAATTACCCTTTTACCCCTTGCCAAAATTACCAAAATGCCCTTTCTCTATTTTCTTTAATAATTAATTAATTCAAAAGATAATTCAAAGGTCAAATCAATGAATAGTAATTGAATTTTTAATTATTTTCCCTTGGAATCTGATTCAATCACGCGGTCAATGCAGGTGTGGGCCCCTCCTGATCCCGTTTCGCTTGTTTTTGGTCGTTCGCAGTCCCAGTGCGTCACGCACGGTCGTCCGAAAAATATTCTGCTTATACCGTCGCGATCCTCTAACATCCATTAACCTAGAAAGAATATTTACTCAAGGAACTTGTGAATTTTTCTCCGGAGGAGTATTCTTCACAGATACCTTTGACCTGTTATCTCTCGCTGGTGTCCAAACAAGACCGTTCCGCTAGCATTTTCGCGATTGCCAAAGCTTCCTAGTAGCTGTTCGAGGTTAACTCTAGAGGTTTTATAATCTTTCCTTCCTAAGGTATGGTTTCCTGGGACTTGAGGTCCTCTGCTCAGTTCTACTAGCTAAACGTGGCCAAACGGGGCTGTTCTAGTGTCTGCGGAATTGTCCGAAAGTGAGCAGAACTCTGTTTTTCCGACGGTTTGATTTTTCTACCAAATTCTAAGGTCATGAGGAACTATTTGAGTGTCATCAGAATCTCAAGAAACTAAACAGATTAATTTCTACATGTTAACCCCTATCGGGGGCTCTACGAACAGTTACTTAGGGAAATTTCTGCTAAGAAAGGAGCGGGATGTTACATTCCACCCCCTTAGAAAAATTTTGTCCTCGAATATTTGTACCTGAGAATAGCTCTGGGTATGCTACCTTCATGTCTTCCTCTAGTTCCCAAGTCTGTTCTTCAACTTTCCCGTTCTCCCAGATAACTCGTACCATTGGAATTTCTTTGTTCCGAGTCTTCCGGGTGTTGTGGTCAATGATTCGTTGTGGCATCAACGACAAGGCAAGATTTTCTCTGAGTATGATCTTCTCTGGCTCCAGTACGTGATCAGGGGAAGCATAGTATTTCCTCAGCTGAGACACATGGAAAACAACATGAACATTCGCCAGATTTGGTAGAAGAGCTATCCGATACGCCACTGGTCTGACATGTTCCAAGATCTGGAAGGTTCCAATAAATCAAGGACTTAGCTTCTTAA
>QANU01014289.1:17362-143243 GCA_003254905.1 Nissolia schottii
AGCACCTCATATATGTATATATCACGGTTCCACTTAATTCTGTCATGCATAATACAGTCATATATGTCCCAAATCGTGCATTTATGGGCTAAGAAAAATATCATTGTTTTATGAAAATTTTGGTCTATAAATGAGTGTGAACCGTTTACCATAAAAGTTAAATAATTTTTTTTTATAAGATAGGGATTATGATATAAATCATCTATCAATGTGGATTCTTTTAGTAAAAAGGCGAGTTTGGAGATGATAAAAATTATCAATGACTAGAATAATTTGAATAACCTTGGAAATTGTACAAATGCAAGAGTAAACTGATAAACAACAATAATGTACAAGAAATTGAATGGAAAAACACAATTCCTATGAAATTGAAAGACAAAAAACAAGTAAATGAGAATTACTTGATCTTTCTCCTAGACCCAGAATGTCGCTTGAGACGTATGTGAGTGTGTGAGAATTTGTAAGTGTTTCTTCCGTCTACATTCGTTAGCGCCCTATTTATAGGCATAGGGTCTTCGTCATGCTCGCCATGTGTCCACCAAGCGGTTGGCAATTGTTCCCGCATCTCCACTTTGCTCCACTGGAAACTTCGTTAACCACTTCTTTGAAGTGTGCACACCTTCCTTGTAACTGCCATGGACTCTCTGCTAGCTCCACAATCAGGATAACTTCTTCAATTTAAAATTTTATTATTTCAAAGATATGCGCCAACAGTTACTCTTTCTCTTCAGCTTTCTTTTGGACCACGAAAATGATCACGATTACCAATTCTAAAAATTATGCAAGTTTCGAAGATGATCGCCACTTTTTAGCTCACTTGAGCGATCTTGTCTTCATGAACCTCACATTAGTCGACCATTTCACACCATTCATTAGACCACCACTCACTCGTGGCTTATACCCATTGGGTTGCCCTCAGCCATTCTTCACTATCTAGTCAACACTTATGGTTGTGTAATGTAAGGTCTCCTATATCTTTTGGTTTAGTCCATACCTTCATATGAACTCTCAAGGTCCACTACCGTCTTATCAAGATTAATTAAAGAGGGTTTTTTGGCCTGGTTCTATTTTACATGGTTCGCGCTCAATGCTTGTCTTTTAACATCCATTAACCTTTTACTTTACCCTTAATACAGAACCCTTATCCTTATAAATTATTTAGGTGTAACAATCATATCAACACTCTAGAACAGCATGGTTTCAACTGTGTCCCACCTCATGAAAATTCTACTTTGTAACCGCCCACAGCAATAGGAAATCAAAGAGAAAACAACATATATTGTGAATTGAGAGCACGCGTACCTCTTTCTTTCATATCCATGAGGCGCATATGCTGCACACTTCATTCCATCAACACTTATTGAACTCTCAGCCTCTTGATGTGAAGCTTTCCTTTTGTCAAAAATCTTTGCATTCCTAATTTTCCGAATAGACCAGAGTCTCTCTCTGCCTAGGCATGATCATATCATGGTATTTATTACTTTTGCCTAATAAATGTTGACATATACCTATGAATTTTATCTTGTGGCATGAAATTATAAATTTTAAAATCTTCAATGCATGACAGGTTTTAATGAGAAAGAGATGTAACCATTATATGTAGATGTAACCATACTACGTTTGATGTAGAGAGAATAAATTAATCAAGTTAGCAGAATTTGTTCTTGGGCATAAATAGTATTTTGAGTGACTTCAATTTAAGTAGATAATGTATTGTTTGTTATATTAGCGACCTGAAGATCATTAGCAGCTAGCATTTAAATCAATATATATATAAAACACTGAAAGCTTCCTTCTCTGTGATAATAACAGCGTAACATGCCTATGCTTGAGAGTCAGGGTAAAAAAGAAAATTTAAATGGTACACATAATAAGAAACTTAATTAGGATGCATGTAACTAACGTAATAAAAAAAATGAAAGAGAAAGTTGTTTAAAAGCCATTGTTACTTGTACCTTAGGGGATTTGGAGATCATGTTCGAAATTTCCAAAGATGTTTCTATAGCAGGTTCAAGTTCAATTCATCACACACAAATTCATTACAAAATCAAGCTTTTAATAGAGACCAAATTTTCACAAATTCTCAATATCCATATTCATTTGACAATCATAATTATACTATTGATTAATGACAATTTCCATAAATGATTGATAAAAACAAGCTGAACCGAAAAAATACCCCGGATTCTGCATCGCATGCAAAGTGACAAATCTCAGACACTTTCATCAGTCAGATTAAATCCTCTAAACAAAATAAATAATTCCCAAGAGATTATCTGTGTAGAATTTCTACCCTTCTAGTAATTAATCGGTATGCAGCTACAAAAATATTGCTTACAAGAAACTTTCCTATCACCATAAACACAACCTTTGCAAAAGAAAGTTATCAGACAACAAATAACCACTTAGCACTTTGTGGCAATGAAAATTTGGGCAAGAACTTTCAATGCTAATTCTTCCATAATTGTGATCTAACACTCTCGGACTAGCATATTGACAAAAACATATAGAAGTAAGGTAGACAGAAGGGAGCATCCCTTCTACAAATGTATAGAATCAATAAAGGAATTGGGGGAAAAAAATTATGATACAAACACAAGTGAGGTCGACAAGCCTACCTGAGAAATACAATGAAAAACACAAACACAATGAACATAGAATTCCCATAGATGACATACCGGGTATTATTGCTCTATGAATGGTCTGCTGATATCTATCTCGCCAAATTTAAATTGACACAATTGTCCTATGGTCTATGACTCTGGTCAGCTTCAAACAAGTCAACATGAGACTTGTCGGAAACGAAATCATCTCTAGTAAAACCTGAAAAAACTTCTATTTTTATAATGATCTACTGAGTCCACGTACAGACAGACTTTGCACCCTGAGAAGCAAAAAGGTCATGCTCACGTCCAAGCAATTACTTTGTGAAGGGTGTCCAATAGCATAAAGTTTTCAAATCAAGACAAGAGGATTCACATCCAATACACACAAACTAATGTCCCTTCAGGATAGGGTATTTCCAACATTTACGCGATTCCTCCCCCTGCCTTTTCGTGAGCTAGCAATGCTAGCTATTAATGAGTGACCTGCATTATATAACGCATGCGATCCCATAAGCTTCAACCCAAGGCTTTTTGTCAAATATGACAGCCTACTTTCATCCCCTCCTGTAGTTTGTTGCAGCTGGAGCGCCTGTTCACGAGATATGATAGTGTAGAGCTGCAACGGCAACTTTGGGGGATTTGGATAGCCGTTTGAAAGCTCCTTGTGAGTCTCTTCAGTAGAACCAAAAGTGACTTGCAGAAGCCCCATTGACTGCGGACTTTCCGATGAAGGATCAAATAGGAAAGCAAAATTCCCATACTCCAAATCAGGCTTCTTGAATATGTCTCCAAGTATATCACTGTTTGGTCCAATACTTTTAAGCATGCTCTTTTTAGGATTATTTTGCCTAACCCGGGTTGATTGGAAAATGCGTGAAGCTTCTCTCAAGCCACTCAAAAAAGCACCGTGCATTGTGGCTGGATACTGCCTACTTGTGGCCTCCCCAGCAAAGAACAGTCGGTTACCCACATTTTCCGCAAGTATATCATAATCACCCCCAGATGATTGTACACTAACATGAGAATATGAACCATAAGATAGGGGATCGCTGCCCCATCTTGTACAAATAGACTGTATTGGATCAGGCACAACGATGCCTTTAGTTTGATATATACCTGCATAATGATATGTAAAACATGAAACAACAACGAAAAAGAAGGAAAATAGGCAAAGGGAAATATCCATAATATTTAATTAACATAAGGGCATCTCATTTTTCATCACCAAGCCATGAACATAAGTGATACCTCTTAGGACATTCAGAACCCGATGCAGCAAAATGGATGGGTCTGTGGCTTCAAAGCTTTGTGCAGCTTCGCCAGCCACCAGTGCAAGAAGTCCTGGGCCTCCAGAAACAGTATGGTAACTGTAAAATAAGAAGAATTCCCCACGCTGATGACTGCATTCATTTAGGCATCCAAATGTGTCAAGATCTTCGCCCCAAAACACGTAAGGAAAAACCATTGCAACTTTGTTCAGCAGCCCAAATCCCAATCTCTCAATTGCTGCCAGCTTTCTGTCAGGTAATTCAGGTTCAAAAACAATAGTCTTCTTTTTCAAAACTCCAAGAGGCACAGTGCACAAAACAACATCCGCTTGAAAGACTTGGTCCCCAGCAATAACCTCAACACCCTCATTTCCATATCTGATAGTGTTGACGGTCTTGCCATAAAAAATAGGAATTCCCTCACATAATGCCTTTATCAATCTCCAATTCCCTCCCGCAAGAAAGCAGTGATCCCCACCCATTTCATAAGGATCATCCTGATCCCAATACGCAGCTGAAAGATTTGAAAGGCATCCAGCATTTGCATATTCTAGATTTGCAAGATGCCAATCAAGCAATTGCTTCTCATCAGTGCTCCGAGCCACGGCGTACAAAAGCTTGAGTGTCTCCAAGACCGAACCAAGCGATGTATCACTTGCAAACCCACCCATAATTTGCCTCAGCTCCATAACTTTGTCAAGCAACTTATTGAACACAAATTCAACGCTTGTGTCCACATCCTTATCCACCGGGTCCCCATTCGGCTTGTACAAAGGGCAATTATCTCTCACTTTATGAAGAGGTATGGAGAGCTGTCGAGCTAGAACCCCCAAAGGATTAGCATGAATGCCAGTGATAATGCTCCCACCAATGTCAATGGCAGCGAATTTACCCTCGCCCCCCATCTTCTGAGTATAAACCCTGCCACCAGGGCGGTTCCTACCTTCCAAAACCACAACCCTGTAACCAAATGACAAGAGCTGCCTCGCCGCAGCCAAGCCAGCAAGGCCAGCGCCAACGACAATCACAGTCCCATCAGTTGCCTCAGGCATTTGGGCAGTAAAGGAGGGCGAAACCCCGAAATTGATATAACCATTGTACAAGAGAAAATCATAAGCAGAATGAATCAAATGCTCACAATCACTGGTCACAGTTTCTCGAATCTGACCTTTCGTCAACCAAACCCTCACATTGCTCCTCCACAGAGCGAGTATGTGATTCCTCACGACGATGTAATCGTTCTGCTCCTTCCCGCCCAATTGGCTCACGACCCCGGCCTTAATCTCGTCCTCGATCAGAGCGTCGATTGGGAACCCTAGCGAAATGGCGATCATGGCCTCGGTTTCGGTCTCTTTCTCCAAATCCGCTTTGGTCCTGCTCCTCTTCTTCAAGCTGCCACCTACCTGCTTCTCGAACAGCTCGTCCATCAGATTCTCGTCGTAGCTGCGTAAACTCGCCTTCTTCCTCAGCGAGCGCTTCGAAACGGATCCATCGGAAGATGCGGCTTCCATTGTCCCCGGCTGAAAAACGAAGGAAATGAACAAAGGTTAGTTCACAGGAGCGCGCCCTCAAAGCCACAGCTGAGGAAGCGTTGAGAGCAGAGGTGGTAGGGTATGAGCCGGTGAGTGAACAGGAACAGGGTCAGGGGTCAGGGGACCCAAACTTTATTAACCGGGTTCGAGTTACAAATGTGTTGATTTTATATATTAATATGATTTGTTTTGAAACATTTTTTATGAAATATCACTTAGCTTTTTTTTTTTTAATTAAAATTTTATGACTGTGCGTGGGTAAGATTCAATAGTTGTTTTAATCGGTTACAAATAAGAGACATGAAAGGGTGAAAATGAAATAAAAGTTTGACACCAAAAAAAATAGTTAGGCCCAAATTCTTTCATTTCCTTCTAAAACTCAACTTGCAAATAAACCCTTCAAGGGCGTTTGGTATGAATTGGTAACGTCACTTTTAAATTACTTGATAATTCATATTGACCTGTTTGGTTATGCAACATCACTAGTAATATTGATTCTTTAAGTAAATACATATTTATATGGATTACCTCCCCAAGGAGGTGTCTATCTAAATTAACATATGTACATGTCAAGTAATCCTTCAACTTTTGTTATGACAATAATATCTCAATTGTCAACTCTACCAACACAAACACTCTTCCTCATCACCACCACCATTGTCACAATCGTTGCCCACCCACCTCTGCCACCACAACAACAACAACTACTACGACCCATCACCGCATCGTTTTTGCCACCACCAACCATACCGTTGTTGCCACCATCGCCACCCGCACAACCACCACTCCCACCCACCACCCTTGCACTATTGCTGCCGCCACCATCACTGCTACCACAACCACCCACCAACCATTGCCGCCACCACTACTACCATCAACCAATTATTATTTTATTGTTGTTATTATTATTATCATTTTAATTTTTAAATTTTATTTATTTTTACCTTTATGTTATTTGTTTTTATTTTATTATTATTTGGAGGGTATTATGATCAAATGAGTATATTACCCGATAATCCTTTTGATATGCCAAACAAAATAATGTAAATTTTAAGTTACATTACATGTGCATACAAAACATTGCAATTTAACACTATCACCAATTTAAAAGGCTGCAATCTTTTTGAAAGAGAATCCATATTGCTAATAATCTTAGGAGGCAATGTGTCAAATGTTATCTTGTTTCATAGAATCATCTTTATGAAATTATATAAATAACGTACAAATCTTTTAAGGTAGTTTTAAAATTGAGTTGACCCAATTTGGCTCCGGTCATTTGTCGAGTCAATATTACTGGTCAAGTTAAGGCTTAAAAATTGTCAGGATAAAAAAATAGGTCGGATTTGGATTCATACTTATTGCCTTGACTCTCACATCCTCAAACTCTATCATCATTCATTATCTCATAGTTCATTGTCGATCGGCCATTGTTGATCGCCGATTGTCGTCTGACCTCGCCCATACAATTTCGCTAGCCAAACAAAATATTTTGTAAATGATGCAATATATTATCTTATCCATACTAAAAAAATTAAAATGTAGAGAATTCAATTGAACCATTTAAATTCCCTTACATTTCAAATTTCTTGAAATTTAAAAATACTCATCCAAACAGAAATATGATAATGTTGTGAATTTTTTTTTATATAGTTACAAAGTTCTTTAGACTTTCTAAAATCTTAAATGCTCTCAAAAAATTAGAGCAATATGTTTGGTAAAGAAAATATAAAAATAACTCTCAATAAAAAGAAACTTCAAAAGTAATGATAAGTAAATATATATATATATATATATATTATAAAGATACTCATTTTAAGTTTATATGTAAAATGACTATAATGATTATTAAAATCAAATGTAATATTAGTCTTTTAACTTTTAAAGAGTGCAAGTTAACTATAAAGAGCCACTCATAAAAACACATAAATTTTAAAATTCAAGACTCAAACGTAAAGTAAATAAGTTTTTCAATTTACTAAACACAAAAAATAAAAAAATAAAAAAAATTAACGTATACTTTTAAATACTTTTAAAAGCATATGCATTGTCTCAAATGTTTTCCATACCAATCTTAAGAGTGGAAAACATGGAATAAGGAAGGATACTTGGTACCCAAACCATGGGCATGACCATATTCAGAAATAAGACACAATAAAGTTTGGTTATTCGGCAAGAATTATTTTTTAATGAAAAACTTATTCAGAAATATGCATTATATGGACTCAATCGTATTATTTTTTGTTTCAATAATGTTAAGTGTACGCTACTTTTTTGCCATAGTATGGTGTATGTATGATATACACAACGATACTGAGTGCATAAACTTTTACACACACATGCACAAATTTTTGTCACATGCAAAATCAAATTAAATTGAATTTGTGATGCATTAAATAGTGAAAAACAATTGTCATACTCTTTTGTCATATTCTTTCTTCTGCTCCCTACTCACACTTTAAGTGTATGGCCTTATTCTCTACAATGTACAAATATTTTAAAGCAAATACACAAACTTTTGAACTTACATGTACAAACAAGCAGAAACAAAAACGAAGAATTAAAAATTTGGTATTCACGTGCACATACTTTTGAACAATCAGAAACAAAAAATATAATGGAAATGAAAACAAAGATGAATAAGAAGAAGAAAATTTTTGTTCTCGTGTGCACAAACTTTTGAACAATAATACACATTTTCTACACACGTTCACAAACTTTTTAACAACTAGAAATGAATACTATAACAGAAACAAAAACGAAAATGATGATGAAGAAGAAGAAAACTTTGGCGCTCACATACACAAACTTTTAAACAACCATGCACAAACTTTTCTTCACACGTGCACAAACTTTTAAATAACAAAAAAAATAATGGAAACGAAAATGAAAATTATGGGATTCTTAACGTCTTGCAAAAAAGAAAAGTTTATATCAAGATAACATATGTGATAAATGAAGAAAAAATGAACAAGAAAAACTAAAAAAAATACAAAATAATGTTTGTGATAAATGAAAAAAAAATGAAGAAGAAAAATGAAGGGAGAATATGGGGAGAAGATAAAGAAAAAAGAGAAAGAGAAGAAGAGGGTGAGGGAGAGCGGGAGAGAGAAGAGAGAAAATGTGAATTTAATACAATGACAACAAAAATGATGTAAACAAAACATTTTTATTCTATGCAATTTTTTAAAAAATCTCCTTAAAAAAAATCACCAAATTTACTGAACAAACAATGTACTCCTGATTTTATTTGTAGAGTCAAAAACTCGAAAAGTCACAATACTCACTTAAAAAGAACTTTACTATTCTTAGCTTAAAATTACATGCGTACATATATTTATATATTAATTCATTAAAAAAATCATAATTACTACAAACATTTTGAATCGAAGAATCCAAATTGAAGTTGGCAGCATTTCAAATATATCAAGTGTTTGACTAGATAAGTAACAACCGAAAGAATAAAGGTTGTCCTATTATTATATTCAACCAGTACTTATCTTGATAAGCTCTATATATAGTCATGGACAATAGCTGCTGACTTTTTTTCACTTGAGAATTGGAATCTTGTGCCACATTAAGCTTCTTGTAGTTTCCACTTACGTCTCTCTCTCTTATGCAACTTTCATTGCCCAAAATTGTGATCACTATTCAAGCTCTCCTTGAAGGCTATAAATTGATCTAACACTATACATCCGTATTCAACACTATACACACATATATATAGCAAGTTATCGTATAAGTGAATCACTAAATTAACTATGGCGAAGAAAGCACTAGCTGGATTGTGCATTCTCTTCCTCGTTTTCTTCATTGCTCGTAAGCCATTACTCACTTTTTAATGTTAATTATATTGCATATTTAGTATAGCTATGTATTTAATTATGTAATCTTAAGGACGCGTATTGTAACATTAATGTTAATATATTCTACATTTGGTAAGGGATGCTCATATCAACACAAAATTAGCATTCACTTAATCATCACTGATTTGTATCTTAAATCATTTTTGAGAGAAACAAATTTTTTCATTTGTGTTAAGCATTTTATATATAATTGATTAAACAAACTGCTACATATATATGCATGTAGAGGAAGTTATGGTGAAAGCTGAGGCAAAGAGATGTGAGAGCCTAGCTAATACGTACAGGGGTCCATGCTTCACTGAAGCCAGCTGTGATGACCATTGCATGAACAAAGAGCACTTAATCAGCGGCAGGTGCAAGGGTTTCCGCTGTTGGTGCACCAGAAACTGTTAAATTGGATTTATTCCTCCAACACATGACGATGAAGAAGAAGCATATATTAATTATATATATAAATAAGACAACAATGTTGTTGTCATTTCTAACCTATACACACGTGTGTATGTACTTTGAACATAACGTATGAGTTATGTACTTTATGTTGAAGAATAAATCCACGGGTTATGTTGTTATAAGATGAGTCAATTAATTATGTCTTCTACATGCTCTACAAAATATTGGTTACCACTTTGCATTATCAAGACATGTAATACAAACTTTTAGAATTGCAATCTTATTGTTTATCTATTTTAAGGAGGTCAATCTCTAACACAACAGTGTCAAAGTCAAGAAGGAGAGATTTCTTCCAAGGTAGGTTCCCCACGTTATAGTATACATTATGCCTCTCACATTGAGAAGGAGATTAGTTAAGATACTCACACAATAAGTTAAAGAACTTGAATAGTTGAATTATTAATTATAACAATTGGTGGTTTTACCAAGAGTTAGTTGATATATATAAGGAAAAGGGTACCCTATCAAGGAACCATGCAAGGCGGAGACTTCTAATCAACCTAACAAACATGTGCAATGGGCAACAGGAATATTTAGTTATGGTGATATTAGATGAAAGTAATTTTAAATAAGTATAGTTAATTTAAGAAAAAAACAAACATATATTTGTATATTATTCACTAAACAATTCATAATTACAACAAACATTTTAAATTTAGGAATGTCATTGAAGTTTTCAATATTTCAAATATATCAACAAGCATTTAATTGTACAAGTAGCAACCAAAAGAAAAAAAAAGGAAAAAAAAGGGCTGTCATATTGGATTCAAGCACCATTTTATCTTGATAAGCTTTGTAATCATGGAAGGTAGTTTCTGACTTTTCTTCAAGAAAAATACACGCTTGAGAATTGGAATCTAGGGTTATCCATTTCTTCTAGTTTCCACTTACGTCTCTCTTATGCAACTTTCATTCTCCGAAACTGTGATCACTATCACTAGTTAAGTTCTCCTTGAGGACTATAACCACATCCACTTCCACTTCCACAATATCCATCACTATATACATATAGAGCAAGTTACCGTAACTATATATAACCCTCTTTATTGTATTTACTGTAGTACTAATCAATCTTCATCACTTAATATAGTTTATACTAACTATATATAACCCTCTTTATTGAGTGTAAATGTATAACCCTTTCATATAGTAATTTCCTTTTTCTGAAACAAAAAAATTCAATTGCATCTAACTAATAATTTTAAGTTTTCCAAGGAAATATTATATGGTTGTTGATTTGGTATCTATGAATAAGAGATTTAAGGTCGATCCTTACTGTCCTATTTTCTAAATATTATCACAAAACAACTTAAATTTTTGAAAGAGATAATTTTTGATAATTTTTTTTCTCTTGTTTTAAGCATTATATAGATACATATAATAAATCTCTAATTGATTAATTAATGGCTGCATATACAATCAGAAGAAGTTATGGTGAAAACTGAAGCAAAGAGATGTGAGAATATGGCTGATACATATAGGGGTCCATGCTTCACCGAAGCCAGTTGTGATGACCGTTGCAAGAACAAAGAGCACTTAATTAGTGGCAGGTGCAAGAATTTCGCATGTTTGGGCACCAGAAACTGTTAAATTGGATTTCTTCCAACACATGATCGACGGTGAAGAAGCATATATTAATTATATAAATAAGACAATAATGTTGTCTATGTATATTGTTGTCATTTCTAAGCTACGCATATATATGTACTTTGTACATAACGCATGAGTTATGTACTTTATGTTAAAGAATAAATCAACGTGTTATTTTGTTACAAAACATGAGTTAATTAATTTTCTTCCACATTTTCATATCAATACAACTATTTGCTACAAATAAGAAGCTAACAATTGAGATGTACGATAGTATTTTAATATGTATCATTTAACGATTACCAATCAATAGAATCAAATCCAATGTTTTTAGTTGTTTCCAAGAGTGTATAAATCTCTCATTTTATCACTTTAAAAGAGAATAATTTTAAAACATACGCATCCATGTATACTCGCCCCTTTTATTTTTCTTCTCAAAACTCAAAAGATTGACTTCAACATATGAGCCAGGCTCTTCTGTCTACAAAAACCAATGGGCCCAACTACACTATTGGGTTTGAGCCCAAGCCCTGATAAGAATACTAGATAGCCCCTCCTCCCACTTCCACCTCCGAGTCATCGACTCGACTCACTGACTCACCAGAGGAAAAATGTCCTCGAGAGACGGAGAAGACGATGCTCCGCCGCCAAAGAGAGATTTCCGGAAGGCGCGAGAAAATTCGGAAGTAGACTCGGATACGGAGAGAAAGAACGGCGGAAGCTCGAGGAGGAAATCGCGAGGAGAGAGCTCGGAATCGGAGGGCGAGAGGCCGCACAGGAAGAGCGACGGGAGGAAGAGGAAATCGCGGAGGCGATACAGCAGCGACGAAGAATCCGATTCGGATTCCGATTCCGGTTCGGAGGAAAGCGAGTCCGAGGGTTCTGGTTCAGAGTATTCGGATTCTGAGTCGGAGAGCGAGGCAGAGAGGAAGGAGAGGAAGAGGAAGGAAAGGAGGAGGAGAGAGAAGGAAGAAGAGAGGAAGAGGAGGCGGAGAGAGAAAGAGAAAAAGAGGAGGAAGAAGGAGAAGGAAGAGGAGAAAAGGAGGAAGGAGAAGCGGAAGAAGAAGAAGAAGGAGAAGAAGGAGAGAGGGAAGAAAGGAGCAGTGACAAATTTATGGGGAAAATATGGTGTCATAAAAGAAACTGATATGTGGTAAGTGATTTGTACTATGTTTTCTCTTTCGTATTTGCTTATTGATTCAAATGTGAGATATGAATGTATAATATTTTGTTACTTGGTTTTTCATGTGAATTATGTGTGATATTTGTTTGCATGAGGATAGATTGGGCTGAATATGTAGTTAAGTAGGCTTGAAACTAGGCAAGATTGTTGAATCTGATTGGAAGATGATGAGTTTGAGCATTGAAAATTTGAAATTGATCATTGTTGTAATTTTGGGATTTGCATATGAACTATGTAGGATTGGAGATGAGTACGAAGTAATAACTAATAACAGGATTCAAAGTTGTTCTCTTGACCAGAAAAACATAAATTGAACGAGAGAGAACAGAAAGGAAACAAAGACTTCCAGTAAACCCTAGAAAAATCTATTTCTTCATTGGAAAATGCTTTTAAGCCCGAACCTTTGCCCAATACGAATGACATAGCATGTATATTCATTATTTTTCTTTTTCTTTTTTTTTCTTTCTTTTTTCCACTTTAAAATCTACTGTCCTCGTCATTTTGTTCCTTCACCGATAGGGAAACATAGCAATTTTTACTTTTTATTGATAGTTTCATTTCAGCCGTTGTTCTTAATGGACACTTTGGCAAGCTTTTGTATTTGGAAAGCACGTCCTTTACTATATAGAAGCCATAGTGTCTGAAAACACAGTTCAGCTTGTTAGCATGATGAGTGTTGACTGCATATTATTTTCATCTTTTGTTTTTGAATTTGCTTATGGAAGATCTCTGGTTCAGCGCATTAATTACCAAAGCTTACTAAAAAAATCTTTTAAGTAGAAATGTTTTGCTGAAGTAAATAACTGGCTTACGTCTTCAGTTGAGTCAAAATTTAATAACTAGCTAATTTAGCTTTTATATCTTGTGAATTAAGGGTCCCATCTTCCCTTCTGTGAGTGACGTTATGAATATTACAGGACCAAGCGACCAGAGTTCACTGCATGGTTGGCAGAAGTAAAGCAGGTGATCATTTTGGTCTAATTTCTATTTTATGCAATCTAATTCTAACGACATTTGATATTTCGTCTTCCATTTTGTTTGTGGTTCAGGTTGGTGGCTTGTTTACATCTTCTTGGGAAATGTTTTATGTTTTACATTTTACGTGTATTCTTCATGAGCTATTCATCTTGTTACCAATATAGTGGTGACATTGAGAAAATGGTTTTTCATAACAAATTAGTTTGCATTTTTTTTAATTTCCTGTTGGACTGTACATTTGGTTTTTCCTCCTTTAAAAGCAAGCGCATTAAGTCTATTTTTTCTTTCATCTATGCGTGTCCTAATTTACATGCATGTCACGATCAACTGTACCATATACTGTTATGTGATCATTGCCATTTTTTGACAGGTGAATATGGAGAATCTGTCTAATTGGGAAGAAAAGCAGATGTTCAAAGAGTAAGCACATTTACTTGCTTCTTAGGAAAGAAAAAAAAAGTGTAAAGAAAAAGGACAGATGTATGGGCGGGTGAAAGAGGAAAAAAGGCACATAATCTTTCTGTGTGTTAAGTTTACGCTTAAGGTGGAACCACAAGATTAAAAAGAACTAAAATATGCTCGCATTAACTTATTTTATTCTCAGTTCTCACCTTAATTCACTTATTGACTCACTGATCATTCACATATTAAGTGTTACATTCAATTCTGTATTGATTTAATTGTAAGATTGTTTGTTCCTTATATTAATGTGCAGATTCATGGAGGATCACAACACAGCTACCTTCCCTTCCAAAAAGTAAGCTCATGCAGAGTTTCTGTTGGACTTATTTAAATTTGTAAAGACCTTTGTGCTCATTTTGTATACAAGAAATAATCTATGACTACCTATCTTTTTGTTTGTTATCTGGGAATATTTTTGTCCTCCAATTTGTAGTGACATGCTCATCAATGTAAACTCCTTGTTCTTCAATGTTGACTTGGATTTATATCCTTGAATGAATCATTTTATTTTTTTTTAATATTTATTGGGATTGACAAATGGTTTAAAACTTATGTGGCAGGTACTACAACCTTGATGCTTACTACAAGCGTCAAATGGAAAAGGAGATGAAAAAGGGTATTACAAAGGTCAAGGCAACAGAACGCACTGTTTTCAATGATGAAGAACAGCGCAGGTATATCATTGTGCATGCTGGGTTTGTTATTGTCTTTTTAAATATATGCTCATTTGGCAACTTTTTTTTCCCTTTGAACTCGCACAACTACTACTGTTATTTGATAAATCAAAAAGTTTGCCTATAATCTTGTTTCATCTTTTGATGTGCAGAAATTTTTAATACCTCCTTATCTCTTTTTCACTTGTTGTCAACTATTTTCATTTACGCAAAATCTACATTTACAAGTTACTTGAAGTTTTCATTATTTTTGTCAGAGGATAGGACCTCAAACAACATCCTTAGAGAGAGTAGTTTATATAGTTTGGCATCTAATTCTTAACTTTAGTACTCTTGCAAACAGAACAGCCTAACACGTGTATACGTGATTCGCATTTCTATTGCCTCATTGTTTCCCCCCTGCATAATCATTTTTCATTGCATTTGTAGGCAAGAATTGATGCAAGCTCGTGAAAAGCAAAAGGAAGAGCAAGTGATAGCTTTGAAGACCTCTATGCAAAGTGGAATGGTTAGTTGTTACCAAATTGCTTTTGTGGTGATTTGAGACTCATGTAGTCATTTTGTTAGCAGACATCAAGGCTCTTTTGTCACTTTTATTTGCCCTTACTTACAGGCGCAGGCAATGAAAGAGCAAGCTCAACTCAGGGAGGAGATGGCTTACCAGTACAAGCTTGGAAATTTTGAGGTGAGAATTACAAATTAAACTCCATCCTGGGCTTGGTTTTAGTTTATATGCCTCTGCTAAGTTAGCTGCAATTTTATCACTATAGGCTGCTGCTGCTATCCAGAGAAGATTAGACCCTGACGCTGCTATGTAGTTGGACATGTGACTTCCCTGAATCAATTTCTATATATTTATATAGAAATGTAAAAATAGAAGCTTCCGGGAATCTTAGAATTAGTTGATAGTGTCATGGGGGATCATGTCCTCATGAAAATGGATCTTTTGGCTCGTAGGAATGGCATATTTCCATGGGTGGATTTTATTTGTTCCAGTAGACCTGTAGTTAAGTGTTTACTGTTGATGACTTAATCGAAGAGGTTTTGCCTTTTTGCGTGAGGAAGTTTGGCTGGCTATGATGTATGATTCAAAGTGAGCACACTGTCCCTGATAAAAGGGGGGAAAACACGAGGACAATAACTTCCTTCTTCATAGATGTGATTCTAGAGAGGAATGGGGGGATAGATAGGCAACTTAGTGGGATTCGAACTTCCAATATCATCATACTTAAAATTGAAACCAATGCCATTCTTGGTTACAATAATTTTTGTCATGATATTGTGCAGACTCAAAAGAATTTTCTTGAATTTCATGAGCATTCGTGCACTTAAAAGATTTGTTTGATATTTCATCTTAAGTTGAATTTCAAGTTTGATGTAGTCAATTAACAGTGAATTTTATTTAGAGGATGAAATTCTCATTATTTAATCAGTAGCTTTTGAAGTACACCGTACTGTTTTCTTCACATTTTTGTTACATTCGTAAATTAATGCATCTATAGCCTCCCTTTTGTTGCATTCGTAAATTGAGTTCAGTCTATATACATGTGCTCGCTCCTCTCCCCTTCACGAAGAGTTTAGAAGAAGGGACAAGTTTCCGTATGGGAAAATTGCTACAGAAGGCCAGGGATAAAGATTAGTTTCGATGTATATGACGTGTTTCCTTTTAATTTTTAAATTTATTTTAGTGGGCTAATTTGATGTAATATGCAAATAAAAATCAAACTTACTATTATTTAAATAAATTTAAGATGAACAATTTACAAAAAAAAATCCTAAATAAAAGGGATGAGACGTTTGGAAAATGGAGTTTTTGTAATGTTTTTCTTGGGTTAAATTCTTTCCAATAAAAAACTAAAAATTTGATTTTCCCAATTTCTAGCTTAACCAGAAGTTTGAGGAAGGAAGTTCAAGTCTTGATATGCCCTTAAAATTTAGAAAGGAGAGTTGTTTTAATAAATCTTATTTGGTTCGAACAAGATTGTTTTAAAAGAATATTCATATGATCTATACCAAGAAAAAAATTGTTTTGGGAAACCAAAATTTTCAATTTTTGTTGTAAATAATTTTAAATAAGTACTTTATCCGTATTAGAATAATTATTAAATTAGAGTTAACACATAAATTAAGATAAACAATAAATAATATATATTTAAGTGAAAGATATTCATGTCAATTTTACTAATATCGTGGAGTATCTAATATTCTACTTGTTTTATTCGTATGATCATTGATAAACTCAACTAAATGAAAAATAATATTAAAAAAAGTTATTACTACCTAAATATTTAAATTTGACAAATATTTAACCCTTATTTTAGTAGTCCATATATAACTTTTGAGCCAGTTAAAAAATAAATTAACTAATAAAAGTATTTTCAAAATTTGTTAAAATTGCATTCAACTCTAAAAATATCTAAAATTATACTACAGTTGATACTTTTATTGTGGTGCATGAATGGATATTTAAGATTTTCTTTTTCATTTCTTACATTTTTTTTATTTTCAATAATTTGTGAAAAAAAAATAATGAAAATAATAAAATATGATTCATATTTCATTTTTTAATTTCACTATTTTTTTTGTTGAAAACTTGAGATTAGTTTAGTTTCTTTTATTATTTCAAACATTTTTTAATTTCAGAATTTTATGAAAGAAATAGTGAATATGAGAAATGAAAATGGAAATCTAACATACTATTAACAATTAGTCACAACGAAAAAAATAAGGAGCACTACAATTTTGCACCTATTTTAAAGTAGAGTATAAGTTTAACAAATTTCAAAAGGTGATAAAGGAAAGAGCCAAAATTGGGGAATTTTTTTAAAAATAAAACATAAAAAAAAAATACTCATTCTCAAAATGAACTATTTGTAAAATTGTTTTTAAAATGAACAATTTTCATTATAAAGAGAGTGGATTTAAATTGACTCCATGTTAGCAAATTTTCTTCATTTTTTCTGAATGGAAAGTTGATTTAAATCGATTTTTCCATTCTCTCTTATTATTTTTTTCTCTCTCGCATCACGTCTAAACCCCCTCACTCTCTTCATTTTTTCTTTTCATCTTTTTCTCTCTCATGTCAAATGTTAAACAAAAATGATTGGGGTGTACCTCAATCCTGCCACGCGTTTAGTCACTTTGCATAAAATACAGAAATTAATATGCATACGTCATATTTCATATGCATTGCTAAATTAGGAATAATTTAAAGCTCACGACTGTGGCACTCACTCCCACGTGAATGTGATGCTCACTCCCACGCGATTTTTTCTCACCCCGCGCAACCTTCAGCTCGTTAGTTCATCATTCTCGTTGTAACAGGGCGTGAAGGTCTTCGTTTTCTTCATTAACATCCATGGAGTTCTCATCGTTTCAACATTTCTTTTTCTTCAGCTTGTTTGTTTTTGGTTTATCATTGTAGTGGGCGAGTGGGCCAACGTGGGTGACATGTAGTTAGAGAGTTTGGTTGTGAGCTTCTCGTATTTAATATAAAAGTGACAGTACGGTGATTTGAGGTGTATACATAACAATGTTGAATGTTAAATACACTATGACCCCCTTCATCTTTTTAGTTTTCTTTTCTTTCTTTTTTCTCTTTAGGGTATAATACTTTGAAAAAATATAGTATTATATGGACTTATTTATTGTGTAAAATATTGTCTCGACTCGCATCTAATTTGCTATTGGATGAGCTTATATCTCAATAGAATCTTGTTTAATAATAGATGAAATGTGAAAGTGATTTCGTCTTGTATAATTTTTTCTTCACCATTATAATATACTAAAACCTCTAAGAGCCTGATTTTTTTTATTAAATCTCTAATTTCGTCTCGTGTATTATTTTTTATACTATTATAATACATACCTTAATAGAGTTTTGTTTAATAATAGATGAAGTGTGAAAGTAATTCCGTCTTGTGTATATTTTCTCACCATTATAATACATTAAAATGTCTACTAACTCTTCACTCATTTTTTTTCATCTAACTTACACAAAAAAACTTAAACCTTGGTATACACTACAAATGAGCATGGACTTCTATTTATAGATTTGATTTTGGACACAAAGAAGTCGATTTAAATTGACTTTTGTTTTTAAAAACAATTGGAAGACTCCTGTGTAATTCCTACTTTTATTTCATTTCATTTTTTTAATTGAAAGTCGATTTAAATTTTCAACTTTTTTTAAAAAATACAAATCAGTTGAAATCGACTTCTCTGTTCAAAATTTGATCTATAAATAAAAGTGCATGCTCATTTATAGTGTGCATCATAATTCATTTTAAAAATAATTTTACAAACAGTTCATTTTGAGAATGATTATTTTTTCATGTTTTATTTTGAGAAATTTTCCAAAATTGGTGGGAAAGATGGACCACCAGAGTCCGAACCCCACCCCCATTAACATGCTCACGGGCACTTCTTCCGTTATTTATTTGGGTTTTGTTTATGGTGTTATCACAGAAGTTAAAATAAAAAATTTTAAGTTAATTAAACATTTAAATTGTTGAAAGAGTCCTGATTTTTGCACATTTGGTAGTTGCACACTCATTATAAATAATGTTCACTACTGCGCAGCCTAAAAGAAGGGAGAAAATGTCTCACACTCTCACCCATCATGTGCGTGCCCCACGCTCTCGTCTTCTTCTTGATTCTTCTTCATCACTATTTCACTTTTTTTTTCCTCTATGAGTTCATCAATGAAAATTCATCTGTTAGTCTTTTGTTTTGTTATTTTTACTTTGTGATCACAACATTTTTATGTTCTACTTTTTTCTCTCTCTTTGCTTCAATCATGCTTTTGAAATGCATGTAATGGTTGTGTCCGAGTAACATAAAAGATAGGTGTGTGTATATAATGTAGTTGTGTCATTCTTTGTAAGGTTTATATATATATATATATATATATATATATATAAAGAATAGTTAAGTCATGTTGTTTACTTTGATAAGGTTGTGTCTGAGTATAATAAAAAGTTATGTCTCATTATCTATCATGGTTATGTCTGTGTTTGCTAGTTGGTTTTGCTTACGATCAGAAACCTTTTTATGTTCTACTTTTTTTCCTCTCTTTGTTTCGATCATGCTTTTGAGATGTATGTAATGATTATGTCTGTGTAACATAAAAGATAGTGTTGTCTATATAATATAGTTGTATCCATCTTTGTAAGGTTTCTATGTATATAAAACGGTTATATTATGATGTTTAATAAGGTTAAGTATGAGTTCACGAAAAAGTTGTGTTTAAGTATAATAAAAGATTGTGTTTGTTTATTTAAATTGGTTATGTTTCAAACAATAAAAATGTTAGATTTTTTGACTTTGGTAAGGTTGTGTCTGTTTTCACCAAAAGGTTGTGTTGGAGTATAATAAAAAGTTGTGTCTTGTTATTTATCATGGTGTATTTATGTTTGTTATATGCTTAGGCACAACCACTGTAATCGGTGAAAACGAAAAAAAATCTCCAAAACCAAATTGAGAGAGAATGTGCATAACGATTATTTGATTTGCGATTATCCCAAAAAATTGTTATATTTGAGGCGCGTGAATGGTTATGGTAAGACAATTAAGAGTGTGCTAAACAAATTTAAGTTTGTAAAAATAACTAGGTGTGCAAGAATAATTACTTTCGTTGAAAATATGTAAATTTTACTTTTTTTAAACATAAAATTATTATATATTTTTTTAAATAAGTGTCTTGGAACTTTTATTAATAAAATTCTATTTACAACTATCTATCTCTCACCGTCAAATGTTATTCACAGTGATCCTCCCAATGCAGTCCAACGATCCCAATTAGTCAATATTAATCACACAGTCCACGCACCTAAACTGAGGAAGGACCACACCTATTTATTAATTAATTAATTTTGATTTAATAGTCACTATCAATCCTCATCACCATAGCGGCGCCATCATTTGATTTGATTGGAATTATAATCATCAAATCTAAAATGTAATTTCTTTGTAATTTTTGTTTTTAAAATTTTAAATAATGCCCATATAGTACTTGTCTTTTAGTCTTCGGCTATTGGCTCATTCTTCATACCACAGAACAAAATAATTGATACAGCTAATTACTTGAAAGAATTGACATTAATTTTTACTTAAATAAATTTGTAAGCCAAAATCTTGGTGGATTGTGATGAGGGGACCTTGTAGGTTTATATTTTTATAAATACAAAGGTTAGATCTCTCTTTCATTTCATGATAATAACAACACAATTTTTACCTATTAACAACTGTTTGGAGTATAAAGATGAAGACCGTTTAACGGAGATGACTTGTAGACATAACAAAAATACCAAGTTTATTGCTTCTAATATATCACAATGATCTATTATCATGTATGGATTCTTAAAAAACTTCTTACATGCCAATTATTTTTTTCACGACTAAAAAGAAATTAACTTTTTTAATAGCAAACTGATATTAACATTAAACTGACACAGTTGAGGCTCAACTCAATTTTGTGTTGGTGAAGCCACCAAATAAGACAAGAATCCTCTAATAAACAAATGAAAAATAACAGGCAGCCACCTAAGAGAATATCTCTGTCTTAAGATGGAATGAAAAATGTTATTTTGATTTAAACTATATATAATAATGATTAAAATATTCCAAATCTAAAACGCTTTTTTTCTTCCTTAAAAAGAAGCATTCACACTCTCCTAGCTTCTACTCCACTGCACTGTCGTTTGTTCCCCGTCTTGTTCTGCTGTCTGCATCACTCGCTTCTTTTTTCTGCAACTCTCTCTATGTTTTGAACTGAGCCAACCAAAGCTTGTTACTTTGTAGCAGAGAGACTATACTATACACTGAACAAGAGGGATTTGAGAGGAATGAGGGGTCCTTTGGGTGCAGTGATAGGGAGGTACCCATCAAGTGATGGAACCACCCCAGTTGGTGGGGTCATAAGGCACAACAGAAAATGCAGGGACATTGCTGTTCTTGTCATCTTCATAGCGTTCTGGGTTGCCATGATTGTCAACTCCAGCTTGGGTTTCAACCAAGGGAACCCTTTGAGGTAAAAATTGAGTCTTTAAAGTTTCCAACTTTATTTGATTGTGCATTGTTTTGATGGAGCTTCTGTAGTACGCTAGTTGTGGGTTTTCTTTTCTTTTTCTTGAGGAAATTTTGTAATGGGTGTTTAACTTTTTGACAATTTATGCATTTTGTTGAGTTGCTCTTGCCTTCCTTGCGGTCCTAGATTTTCTACTTTCCCTTTTCTTTTCTATTTTCTTTTTTGGGGTCTTAAATTAGTATAGTTGTTCAGTAAGTCTTTGGCAAATAATATTCTATTCTCTGAAAATGGGTGTTTGTATGCTTCACATAGCACTAATTTGTCATTGAAGTAAATATTAGTGTTACATCATTGATTATTTTAATTGTAGAAATGCTGCGTTTATAGGATCTGTCATAATATGTTTTTCCCCACTGCACTAATCTTGTTATTTCTTTGCCTGCTGAGGAACTGACAGGACTGAAAGTAAATGGGACTTGATTGTACAGTAACATGAAGCCTGTAATTTTATTCTTTCTGTTGTTATCCTTGCTTAGTTGCTTAGTTTGTATCCCACGCCTAGCAGGGCAAGGCTTGGTTTTATTGTTGTTGTGTAGTTTGTGATCACTGCTACTATGGTTTACTAGGCTTACTTATGGGTTGGACTACAAAGGAAATGTGTGTGGGGACAAGCATGCGGGTCTTCGTGAAGTGGAGCTCATATACTGGCAAAACCCTAATCAGGTTTATCAAAGTGGATTGAAGGATAGCCAATTCAAACTGGCTGATGCCCGCAGCATATGCCTGTTGGACTGCCCTACGCCTTCTGAAGATTCACTTAATTGGGTGTGTGATTATCCTGAAGGAGATATCCGTCTTAGTATGGATGATTGGATTGACAGTAACTACAATTATTATGAGTACCTTACGCCGGAAATGAGAAACTCCTCTCTTCAACTTCAGGGCCCTTGTTACCCTGTCATATTTCCTAGTGTAAATGGTAAGCAATCTCTTCAAATTCCATTGTGTTCGTGAATGCCATGCATTGTGTGCCTACTAATGGTTGTGTGGTTGCATTTGCTTGGATTTTTTATCTTGGTTTCAAACTAATGATTGTAAGAAAGGCATTCTTTTTGGCTTTCCTTATGAATTTTTGAATTACCTGATTCTTAAAGCAACCATTTTTGTTTAGTTTACTGGAGTTGCCAATTCATCGCTCGGCCATCAAATGCTTCTTTAAGGCATTGGCAGCAGATGGGTGGAGTTAGCATCAATGAAGACATTGTTATTGATAAGTCCATTCACAAGTACATCAATTCTCATTCAGCTGTCTTAAAGGTTAAATTTTACAATCATCTACTTTTTTTTTAATTGATGTTATGACTGTCAATGTCATATTGTCCGGGGAATGCATAAACTCTTAATATCAACCATCTATGTTGTGTTTATATCAGCATGTTGGTTTTAACCTTTAACATAATAAATAATCAATCAATGGAAGTAAGTTTTTTGGGAAAGGAAGCATCCTTAAAGAAATAAGCATTCTTCTACAAAGATATACTGTTAGGATAGCAAAGACAACGCACTTCCTCAAAGTTTTTCTCTCCTTGCTTTTTTTCCTTACCTTTTGTAACAAGCCCCTGGAAACCGCTCTAAGGTAAGAAGGATACACCCAGTGCTCTCTGTTGATAGATTTAACACAGATTGGTTGATACACCAAAGTGTTCTTGGTAGGGGAGAAAATGCTGGGAATAGAAGGCAATGAGTAAAAATTGTTGATGCTTGTCATATGCTTTATTTTCATTTGTTCTAGGAAGGCAATGAGTAAAAATAGTTTAATCTTGATACCTTAACTATTTTCACTTATTCTTTACCCTTTTTCACATTTTCACTCTCTCTAAGTGCACTTGTATGATGAAACTTTGCTTTGCGTTGTTCATATGTACTGCCGCTGAGAATTTTGTGTACAATGTGCAGTAGAATTTTTGAACTTTCATGGTTACTGTTATTTGCAGAGATACATGGCTGACATAGGAAAGGCGTGGCCTGTGCTGATTGTTTGTGGAGGGATTTTACCTCTGTTTCTATCTGTGATTTGGCTGCTGCTGATTCGGCATTTTGTTGCTGCAATGCCTTGGATAACAGTGCTTTTCTTTAATATTCTAATAGTATCAGTCACAATGTTCAACTACCTAAAAGGTTAGGATCTCTTTCAGGCTATTTTGTGAACCAAATTACTGTTATTTTCTTGAAGATATCACCATACAGAAGATGACCAAAATATGAATGCTCTTTTTTGATTAATTTCATTTTCCCTTTCTCTACCCTATGTATTTGATGTTTATTTCCTTGTCAGCTGCATGGCCAAATCATTTTTTGAGATCACCATTTTCATAAATACCCTTGCATCAACTTTACGTTTGTATCCTCTCTGATAAATCCAATCATGCTCACAAATACGTCTCTCATCATATGAACTTGACCCATGTAGCAAACCTATTGTTAGAGGCTTAACAAGAACCTAATTGTGATACAACTTCCATGAAAATAATTAAAAGGGATTCGTGGATTAGACATGAGCTAAAAGTGTTCCGGACATGTTTTTGGTAAAATATATGACTCCTAGGGCAAGGCAGGGGCAATTTGAAAAGCATTAAACTATTTAATCGTAATATATTTTCTGTCATAAAATAGAATTTGGAATGTCCGAAAGTGTGGCTTAATTGTTTTAGTTCTTTTGAGATTGTATTTCAATAGTTTATTCATTGGGACATTGGGACTTGAAAATGATCCATATCTTAACCTTGTTCTTTTATGCATTTTTGTTCATTGGAAACAATGAAAAACAAATCATTTGCTTGTGTGGTGTGCAGCATGTGAAATAATACTTGATGACTGATTGTGTATAACTTAGTACATATAGATATAGTATACTTGCTCGGTGATGCTAGTTGAAACCTATTATATTTTCTCACATAGCTTTTTATTATCTGGCCAAATATTTGTTTATTTATTTTTCTAGTTTTTGAACAAAAATCAATCAAACAATAAGGCTGATTCAATGTTTTCTTCATGATTTTCAGTTGGATGGATAGGAAATGATGCTATTTCCCCCATTATTGGGGAGCATGACCCTTACATTCATATATTTGGGAGGGTAAGTATTGTTGTGACTGAGCCCGTATATATCTATTTTGTGATCTCCGTGTCGGTGATTTTATCATGTACATCTTACAAGCAGAATTTGTTTTCAGGAGCTGACACATCTACATGTTATTGCTGTACTGATGACTTTTATCATGGTTGTTGCCTTTCTTACGTCAATTGCTATTGTCCGACGTATCCTTATGGCAACTTCTGTACTTAAGGCAAGCCTCACTTTATAATATGCAATTATAGAACTATGCCTTTGTTGTTTCGTTTGTTGAACTGTTAACTGAAAGCAGTACTTGTATTGCTACCCTTAAATTTTCTCCGTTGATCTTCCATTCATTGTCAGATCTGTCATCAATTTGTAATAACCTATAAGTAACTTATATACATACTTTGCTATGCAATGTTACTTGAGATGAATATGTCCTGAAGTAGGTGAGTAGTATAACCAAAGACTGGTTATAAACTTAATGAGCATTATTTGGTGTCAGAGAAGCAAAATGAAGTTTTTCCTTTCAGTAGTATTGAGAAACATGCTCCCTTTCTATTTGTCTTTTGAATTGTGGTTGAAGTAGAGAAAATATGATAGAGTGTCATATGAGTGCAGCTGGAAATACTCGCCTCATCTTATCACAATAGGAGTATATGCATACTCCTAGAGTACACTAAAGCTTGACCTTATTTTGCTATTTCTGCATTTGAAAGATGTGGTGTCCACAGTTTAATCCAACTTTGGTAGTAGACATTTGACCTGCCATAAACATTGCTGTTGTTTAGCTATTAAATGAACGGATGCTTAACTTTTTATCCTTTTCTCTGGCAATTCTATTTGATGTAAATCATAACATTTTTGTTGTTGATATGATTACTGTATTTGCTTAAAGGAACATTTATTTCATAACTTATTTGATTCATACCCCATGTCATGCATTGAATTTTCACACCAGTTGTCATAAAGTTACGCATAACTGCTCTTTCACTATATTATGCGTACTTGCACATAGACACATAACGTGGTGCTACACAGACAGCAGTGTTAATGCCATGAGTAATTGTGAAGTGATGAAATACATCCTTTCCACTATGACAGTCAATCAATTTAATTGACTTTAATGCAAATTTTGCTCACAGGTTGCTGCAAAAGTGATTGGAGAAGTCCAAGCACTTATTATTTTTCCAATCATACCATATGGTATCCTTGCAGTGTTCTACATGTTCTGGATTTCTGCTTTTCTCCACTTGTTCAGCTCTGGTCAGGTTGTTCAGAATGACTGCAACTCTAATTGCTGCGCATATGATCTCTTGGAGAAAAAGGTCAACTGTGATCGTTGTTGTGGATACAGCATTCATTACACACCACATGTTGGAATCGCCATACTTTTTCACCTATTCGGGTGTTATTGGGCTACACAATTTTTCATAGCATGCTCATCAACGGTGATTGCTGGATCTGTTGCCTCTTATTATTGGGCCCGCGGTGAAACTTCTGTACGTCGCAGTCCTTTATTCATAAATGAAATCAATTATACAATTCATAGGATTCTTTTAGACAATTCTACTGAAGTTTGATAAGATTTACCCATATGTAGTCTCAGCGTTAGCAGGATTTGCTATTTAGCTCAAATATGCTTCTTGATCAGTATAAGGTGTTCTGATGTAGGATTATAATTGTCGAAATGTGACCATCATTTTATTGACTATCAGAATTATAGTTAAAGATTGTGGATTTACCATCAGACTGCTAGACAGCCGGTGCTTGTTTATTTGGTGGATTTGAATTTGATAAATTGGTTGAACATTTCTTTATGTTATTAAATTTAATTCTTTTTTTTCTCAATGCAGCAAGAAATTCCTCTACTTTCAGTCATTTCCTCCATGAAGAGGCTTATGCGTTACAGTCTCGGTTCTGTGGCTCTTGGCTCTCTGACTGTATCATTTGTAGAGTCAATCCGCTTTCTGCTTGAAACTATTCGTCGCAAACTAAAAGTCTCCAGCCACGTTCCTGACGGCTGGATTGGCAAGACTGCACACCAATCTTCTCAATTTTTCTTACGGTGTATTGAGTGGATCATCAGATCAGTGAACCGAAATGCTTACATCATGGTAAATTTTGTTAATCTGTTATATTGCAAATTTTTATGCACGCATCATGTTGATAGACATGTGGATGTAGCTCCTTACTAAAAGTCGAAGAGTGAGGAATCGATGATAAATAGAGCTGAGGGTTAGTAATAAATTATCCACTAAAGAATTAACAAGTGAAAAATTATCTACCTATCTGTCTTATATTGTGGTATTAATGTTTTCTAGTGAATTTGCTTCAAATTTGTTCTGGGAGAAGCACTGGTAGAATTTTGTAACTTTGAGGAAGTCTTTTTTGAATTTCACCAAGTCTTTCTGCTTTTAATTTCTCGAGTTTCTGCTTGGCACCTGCAGATTGCTATAACGGGCAGAAGTTTCTTTGGAGCTTCTGCTATTGCGACAGAATTGATCATGAACAATATCCTTCGGATTGGACGGGTCAATGTGATTGGAGATGTTATTTTGTTCCTTGGAAAACTATGTGTCAGCCTCTCAAGTTCCGTGTTTGCATTCCTCATGTTGGACGCGCACAAGTATAAATCTGCACACAACAAGATCTCGTCTCCGCTCTTGCCTGTCGTGGTATGTTTTCTCCAATATTAATCAAAGAAGTAGGGGGTGAAGATCTGTTACGGTTTAACCAATTTAAAATATCGCAATTAAATCTTTAGTTGATGAAAGCTGTAGGCTGTCAAAATATTTTTGTGTTGTATGAATCTATTGTATGAACTGCATAGGTTTCAGTTCCAAACAAAGGGTTGATTAGTATTCAAGAGTTTTTCAAATGAACTGATACTGATTTAAAACCATTTTGTCCTACTACATTAACCAACGATTTGAGCGATTATCAGAACCTCAATTTTGGATTTTGTGTGACGCAGGTTTGCTGGGGTCTCGGATACATTGTCGCGACTCTCTTCTTTGCAGTTGTGGAGATGTCAATTGACACCATCATCCTCTCATTCTGCCAGGATTCTGAAGAGCATGGGACAGCACAGTATGCTCCACCCCTTCTCATTGAAACTCTCAGTGACCAGAATGAGATGCAGAGACTCACACAAGGACCCCAGTGAAACATACCCATGTTTTATTTTTATCAGTGATAATTACTTTCAAGAGGGGCTTCAAGATTTAGAATTTTGTTTAAGGTGCTTATTTTTTTTGCCACCTTAGTTCGGCTTTTTCCCTCCTGTACATATATATACATGTTATGTCAATTGGGCATGCTAGAATATTAAGCTATGGGCACAAACAAAACAACTTCAATGATAGTTATAATCTATCTCAAAACTGCATCCTGTAGTGAATTGCGAGAGTATTGGAGTTGCAGATCATCCATTCTCCGTTCTATAATTTTTATTTTATTTCCTTATACCTACCAACTAAATTTTGATGTATATATTCGTAGTTAAAAATGATTTCGGCAACACTAAATCATTCCTAGTTTCTGCCATCTATAAATCTTCCATTGTGCAGTGATAATGTGAAAATTACACTGGTGTTCAATTAAATTTTACCATATAAATCAAGTACACAGGTTAGAGGCATCAAAAGGAGAAGAAAAAAATGCCCTTGAGTGAGTTATCAATTCTTTCTTATAATAAAAAAATACAAAAAATTGAGTTAGACTTTGGACGCTGGGGGGTGGAAGTTCGTTACAACCATCGCAGCAACGTAGTGGGATATAAGGAGAGCGCAGTGTGAGGAATGGGCAGAGAAGATTCTTGTTGAGAAATTGCATTCCACTCGAAAGAGGAATTATCTGTCATCATTGCCATTTCTTTCATTCTCTTATTTTCTTGCACAATTTGCATTCCATCATTTATTCTCAGAAGAAATTCATCTCATCAATACAAGTTACCTGCCTGCCTTTATTTATCTGTTCCTCCTCTGTTTTATGACAGCTTGTCTTGGCATTGAAATAGCAAAAGGTTCCCCTCACCCAATTAAAAAAGAAAATGTTATTTGCTACTAATTTTGATATAGTATTTTCTTTTTCTTTGTTTTTTAGCTCGTATTATTTTATGGTCATATATTATTCAAACAATTATATAAGTATTTCGCTAATATTTGCCCACGTGAAGTTGTGTATTCTCTACAAGAGTCTTACACTTGGGTCAAGCCGAATATTAAAAAGGAAAGAAAAAACAATGCCATAGTATTTTAGCAGAAAAAAGACCAAGTTCATTTTCAATGAATTACTGAAAATCGCGGACATTGTATTCTCTCATAATTTGTTATTATGCCTAATGAAAATTATTGAACATGCCTAAGCATAATGCGGTGATCATGCATTGCATGTGCACCGCATTCATGGGACCCTGGAAACATCAGTTTGGTTCTATAATGATTATTGTAATTCCATCAAGAATCTAAATTCAGTAATTTTTCACCAAGGAAATAGTCTGGTGCTACACCTCAGTGATGGAGAAATCTACAGGCAGGGTTCGAATATCAATCATTTGATGTCTATTCAAGTTCAATTTACACTATTTGAAGGAAAAAAAAAAAACAAGCAAATAAAGGTTAAATTTACAATATGCTTGGTCCATACTCCAAAGTTACATTATGGCATCAAGAGACACAAATGTGTCCCGTTCTACAAAGACATTTCTTTTGATCACATCTATTCATTGTTTACCACATTAGTTTTGTAAAGCACTATATCTCTTTAACCACCCACATTGATAAAGCTGATGTGGCAAACAATGAATAAATTAGAAAAAGAGAAGCGTGTCGCTCCAAGAGCATGGATTTCTTGTCAATTGTCCCGCATAAATTAGTAATGACAAAATGCATTGTTAAAGATCTAGAGACCTGATATCTAAGCCGTGTAATTGCACTTTTCTTTTCCAAGGGAACCAAAAGTAGTCACCTTATAATATAGCTTCCGAAAATTATACATTGGCCATTTTTATCAGTGTATGTACTCGTTTCATTTTCTTCCCATGCTCATTACCTTCCACTCGGCATAGAAGAGCATCTTGGAATTGCTTCTTCTCTAGAACTGAATGGCACTGATGAAGATATCGAGGCCGAGGGTCGAAGGAGGGGCGTGACGGCCCTACTCGAAGCTTCATTCGCAGCCGGTGAAGGCGTAGATGTCACAGCCGTTACTGGCTGCAATTCTACTTCAGTGCCAGTGGCATGGTCAGGACCGGTTCGAGGGGTGTCGATGGTTTGATAATTTTCTTCAAGAGACAGGACAGTGCTTGTGTCAATGGTGGAATCATCTGTGAAGTTGCCATGCCTTCTCTTTCTCCTAGCTGCTTTGCCCCATCCATGGATTGTTTCCCTTATCCTCTGTGGAATTAATGCAGCCTTATAGTTTGTCCCCATCTGAAATAAACATGGGAAAAAGCTGTTATTGTGACTCCATTTCTTAACCAACACATCACACATTATTCCGTTATGAAGAATAGGAATTTGGTGTGCCATTCATGACTTTTTAAGACTTCCAAAATTGGAAACATGTCTGGTAGTTAGACACCTAAAGGCCAGTTTGGATTCAGAAAAGTATTTCCATTTCCACTTTTTGTTAATCACACATTCTTGAAAATAGGATCCAAATGAAAATAAGGCGGTATGCTTGCAATTAATATTGAAAATAGGAAACGGAAATAGCACAGCAAACATTTTCTGGATCCAAATAAGCCCTTATGTTTTCCCTTTTACAGTTTAGGTCTTGGATTACCTGCGTAACAAGTGCATAGAGTGGCAAGGTGCTGTAGCTGCAGAGAAACTGTCCCGCAAACCTACAAAGTTCAATACAAGAAAAAGATAAAAGGCGCATCGCCGATTTAACACCCTAAATAGTTAAGGCAGTCATGATTTCTGCATACCCCAAGATTAGCCTTAAGTACAGGAGCATATGATTCCTAATAAAGCAGGAATTGTATCCGAATTGCCACTGCAGTAATAAAAACAACACTTCAGTAAATGCAGAAATTTATATATTTTCCTTACTGTTAGGTATGTTGTTCTATGGTGTGATTCATCGTATCAAAGGTCAAATTGAAAAAGATAGCCACCCCACAATGCACATTAAAAAGGTACCATCATTGACCAAAATAAGTTAAAATGTTCAATATGGCTATAATGTTTCCTTATCATAATCACAAATATATATAGTTGCATCTTATTTGATTTGAACTTCTTAATGTTTGTTGTTTTACAATTTTGGATCAGTTGTTTATGAACAATACATCTCTCTTCTATAATTCAAGGATTGGTTTGGAACTTCAGAATGTTATCTTCATTTCTCAAAGGAATAATTCTAGATCTTAACAAGGATAAGGAAGTACCCAGAACCAAAAGAATGAAGCCAATTCAAATGCATTCTGCAAAAACAAAATATCAAAAAATAAGCATGAATCAGAAGTTGCAAAGAAAACAAGAATATTCAGCAAGAAATAATTGCACAAGTAGTAGACAAACCAATTGCTAACCTGGAAGAGAATGAAATGGATCAAGGATAGCAACAGTTCAGGCTTCTTAAACCAGAAAAGTTCATCACGAGGCCTCAATTTCGCTCCTGAGAAGAAACCGGTGATTCCAGCATTCTCCAATGCCAAGGTTGCAATAACATGCTGTAGCTTTGTTCCCACCAAAATAACAAGCTGCACATGCATGAACAAGAGAAATTAAATGACACAGTAACAGAAAATATGGCCATCAGAGAAACTCAATAGTGCACACTAGTTTCCCACACTATATAATCAAGGAACTAAATAGCATTTTGAGGAAAATCATAATATAAACATTCAATTTTATTCATCTAATTTATTTTTCACATATAAAAGTATAACATTTCAGTTAAAAATAAGGCCATTTTTATGTGAAAAATATAAATGGCTCAGGAACCAATGTTGAAAAGATCAGGTTATCACACAAGTATTTGACTAAATAAGATAACTGAAAAAAAAAAGGGAAGAAAATAACAAAGGTAACTTACAGACACAGGAATGATAGCGATCCAGAAATAGAGATTAGATCCTGTGGCAGACCAAAAAATCTTATTTGTAAGATTCTTCGAGTATGCAAAACCAAGTATGACCTGATCACAATACTACTACTACTACTACTACAACAACAACAACAAAGCCTTTTCCTACTGAGTGGGGTCGGCTACATAAGATGAATTAACCAGAATGTTTCAGGTAATACTAGTCTCTAATATTATTAGAGAGAAAAGGAAGAGAAGTGGAAGCTTTTGCCAAAGAAAGTGCCATACATATTAATGCAATATTGTTGCAGGGGGTAAGTATACTGTTAAAAATCAAGAAAAAAGATAAGCATATATACCTTTAATGTTGAAAAGCATGAAAGCAACAACAAATCCCCAAAGCAGGCCACTGCAAGAGATTTTGCAAACAGGCAGTATTAGCTTTCAACTTCTCCACAAGAATCAATTTGTGAAAAACAAAAGCAACAACAAAACAATTTTCATAATAAGACAATCTAGATTCTTTCCTCCTTATATTGATTGTTTGCTATGAATGCGAAATAATAAAGTGGATCTACGTCTTAAAAAATGATAAATGTCAATGAATTTAAGATTTACTTTTCGGCAATTTATTAATATTTAATACATTGTATCCTCATAACTAAGATCATGCACAATGCGTAAAGTTCACAAGAGATCTTCTTATACCAAATGAACAGAAATTGACTTCCATAAGATATAGAATAGTCATGAAGCTGCAATAATAGTGACTGCTGATTCGCAACTATTACTAACCTCACACCAACAATCCTTTGGAATTCCTCTTCCATAGATCGAACCATATAGCTGTGAAAATCATATTTTAATGTGAGGTGGTGATTCTGCCATGAATGAGGAAAACAGACTGAGTAAAGTAGCCAAAATTCAAAAATTAGGGGTAAATGCATACTACTATTACTAAGTTCAGAGAAAACAAACATCACAGTACTACGGTTGATTGTAACAAATGAAACTTCAACCTAATTTATAAACATATGATCAGAAACAAGTCGAATACATGATAGCAATTGCCACCAGGGTATGGGCGGCATTGGCAAACATGGACCAGAAGATTTTTTATTTTTCACAATAAGATAGAAGTATTTTAGGTATTAGTTAGGTCATGCATCTTATCACATGGTGAGGCACAAGTGTTTGAGTAAAATATTGCCAATATAAGAACTGAATGTACAGAGTGAATTAAGATCCATATTAGGTATAGCTTTCGAATGAAAACCATCTTGACCCAGATAAAATCTATTGCATTATTACATACCATGATGAATCCTTTGCGAAGCGTGAGGTAGTCAGCACGAACCACAGAATGCCCAAATTGTCGGAAAAAACATCTCTACAATTCGATTAAACTTAGAATGAGATATATATATACATACAATTATACTGAAAATGTGGTTTAAAGTGAAACCTCGATTTATCAAGTATACTTCTTAACTATATGCATGTTGACTACACTAGATTGTCGAAATATATGAATTGAGTAGTAGAGAATATCAGGTGACAGGTGAAAATCAAAGATTCTTACAAAAAAAAATGTTTTGTCTTACAAAATGCTAACAGCAATTAGAGATTCATGCAATTATCCCAAATGAAATATTTAGTGCTACAGAACTATACCTTGAGTTCTCATATGTTTAGCACATTAAAAAGATAATGATTAAGTTTTGACTGTATTTAACTCAAAATACTAGCATTGTTGAGAGATCAATTCTCTAATATGCTTTCGTCAACTTCATTTGCCATAGCAACTGCACAATATATTTAGGAAGCAACTTGTTCAAAAGGTAAGGATTCTATCCCAGCAAAACCTTCCCGAGATGTAAACTCTTTTCCTATGAGCATATTTTGATTTGAAATATTCTTCAAAATTCAAATATGCCTTTGTAAGTCAAATAAATTCAATAAATTAAAAGTGGCCATGCAATAAAAATAAATTCAATGAAATCAAATGTAAATGAGGAAACAGAATGGAGTTAATGTAATTACCACCCAAATGAGGGGACTGTTTCTGACCAACGGACTTGATGTATGAAACTTGACAAAGGTTGATTGCCTTTGCATCGTCAACTCTCTCGTGAGTACTGTGGCAATACAAGAAATGGACAATGTACTCTTAGAATATGGTTTCGTTATGAACTACATGACCACCAATTTATGTCAAGGACCAATAATCCTAAAATCTTAAGCTATTAGATAGAGGCAAATGATTTTACATTACTAACACCCTCTCTCTTGCAATAGCTCTTTGATCTTAAAGTGTGGTGTACAAGCCCACTTAAACTTGCTTATGATTGTGATTTGGTACACCAAAGAAACCAAAGAAGTGGCAACAACATTTCACAGGACCAATCAGGACTACAGAATACACGAAGAAAATTGCTTTTGATGAAAGGCACATTGAGAAATATTGACCTTACCTGCCAAAGTATCATGCCGATCCATATGAGCCTCATCCTCCCACACTCTCCAACTGTGAATCTGGTTTAAACTATTGCTGTTATTAATTTGTTATGTCAAGCAGAAATCCAAAATTATAACAATTAAATGTTTTACCATATACATTGATATGGTCACCAAAATAAATAGAACCTAAAATCATCTCAACGATATTGTTTCATACTTCTAAATCTTAGTTTAATACAATTTTAATTCCAATTAATTTTGATATACTGAACTGCACATTGGACACTCATTTCCATATGTTAGTTTTAATAGACAACCACCATACTCATACTTTGAATAGTATTCTCTGTACTTTTTTTTTTTTTTGGTATTCCATAAAATTTCGTAATGCATAACCTTATCTGCATACTCTTCTATATGCAGTGTCAGGTCTTATATTGCCTCTTAATTTTGCTCAGTTTAACCATATGATGATGCTTCACAGGACATGCTTGAAATTTGACACTCTCCATATATGGTGGAGTATCAAAATGGTAGTTTGACAGTTAAACCATGCCTCAAGCAAAAGTTCCAATAAGTTTCATAACATTGGTGGGGTGCTCTATCAGTAACCTTGTGCATCTAAAGAATGCTCTCACCAGTAAAATAACCAGTATAGAGAGGATTTGAGCATTGTATATAAAAGTAAATACTACCATCAATTAGCCAAAAGTAGTTTATCAAAACCTCGCTAAGATCTACAAGTAAGTAGGATAAGAAAGGCAATACACATTTTGTCAATTATCTTATTTAGAACGACTTAAACTACTGTATATACTGATTCAATATTCTTTAAAGATAGAACAAGAAAATTCAGCAAGACAAACCCAAGCATGGTGAAAAAGGGCATTAATATGTGGCTCAGTTTTTGCAATAGTGGCAAATGTGTTGCAGTTCTCATCTGAGTGTAGAATATCTCACCTTCACAATTGCTAACAACATTGTTAGGCAACTGTAAGATATATGTGTTATCGCCATGACAAAAATGAACCGGTGCAACTGCTCTAGACCTTCATACGATACAAATGGTTCATATCCCTGTGCAACATAACAAATTACAAATTGATCTACATTAATTTAGAGCAGTAAGAATTAATGAATAATGATAGTCAAACTTGGAACGTAAGGTATATGGCTCATGCCTCTTTGCAGGAGCTTGTACTTATGCCATTCAACATCCTCCTAAGTAAGCTTGGATAAACAGAAACCATGAACAATTTACGTTCTTTAGAGCCATTCTCTTCGATTTCTTCATCAATCTCAGATCTGGTGCACGGAGAAAAAGCACTATTGTAGAACTTTGAGGGAATGCAAATATTGGCTATTATTCTTGAGGTTGCTGTTAATAGAAGTGATATGAATCCAAGCAACATCAACTCTGAAGACAGAATTGCAAAATAATGAGAGTCGGTAAGTAAAAAAAGAGGCATTCTATAAAAAAAAATATTAGCACAATGAAGAAAGGTCAATAAGGACTAATAGAAAAAGAAATTCTTGTTTATATTTGAAAGGATTTCTGGTAGAAATTAATGCACGGTACCTTCTTTCATCTTCTCCAAAGCCGCAAGCAAGGGTTTTCGATTAGTTTTCCGCAGCCACTGCAGCCAAAGAAAAACACAACCACGCATCAGAATACATACCATAGCTGACCACAAAAAACAGCTTATTCATTCAATTTCATCAACAAATTGGAACCATAGCAGCTCTTCAGTCTACACCTTAAGTTTGCCAAATGCCTTAAAAACAGAACAGGCTTTCAATTTTTACTATGCAACTATTAGCATAAAAACCCATCAAAACTCAATAAAGATTCTAATAATACTTACATTGCTTAAACGGTGAATGGAGCGCTCGACAAGCAAGGAGACGGCAACAAAGATGGTCAACACAGTGGCAACAGACCATGTAGGAGTCAAGGCCAGTGACCGAGTTTCTTGTACATTTTCAACATTTTCTGACATTTTGAAGTAACCAAATCACACACCAAACCCTAAATATCACTATGCCTTAGAAAATCTTCGGGCCAACCTCTTCAAACAATGACTTAAAACATAGGTCTCATTGAAGACCAACTTTGAACATTGTACAAAAATACCTTGTAGTTCAGTGCTTAATCAGCCTATAACTCAGTGAGATTAATACTGAATCCTATAAATAGAAATCCTAGTGGTGGTAACTTTTATCAACAAATATTAACAATTAGTGAGCTTGGTTCTTAGTTTTACATACAAAAATACAACAAAACAAGAAACATAGGATCATAGGAACCAAAGAGAAGCTCCTAGTATTTCCAATCTCTTCACCAAATGCCCTCTCCAACACAAAAATGCTCTAAACACCACAAACTGTCAGGTTTAACCAATAGCACTAACCAACAAAGAGAACCTTGGCAAATCCACAAATCTTTCACAGAAGTGTGACCATCAAATACTCTTCCAGAAGAAGAAAACAACACAAATCCGGCCCCATCAGCTTTTCCCAATAGAAAATAAGATGGGAGAAAAAAGAGGACCCTTTGGCCTATTTTCTCTTACTTTCTCCAAAAAGAGGAGGGGGGGGGGAGGGGGGAGTCTAGAAAGCTCTTTTAGACCCTTTAGACCAAACCCATTTTCTAATCAAGCTCACATTTCATCAAACACATTGGTATAACAGAAAAAAGAATCTCATTCCCCTTTGTCATGATTCATCAAGAGTGCTAAGCAGATTCAGAACATTCCCAAATCAGAGAGTAAAAAGGTCACAGCTTTTTCATTTCTCTCCAAAACATCAAACACCCCACCACCTTAAACACTGTCAGGAATCTAGGAAACTCACACAAAATGGAAGCTGTAACAAGTGAACAAAAGAAGAAGTGAAGACTACACAACAGATCTCTCTCTCTCTCTCTCTCTATATGCGTCAGTCACATAGTCATTAGAGAGAGTAAAAACAAACCAAACTTAGTACCAAACTAGAAGTACATTGAATGAGATTTCACTTTCACCAAAAGAGAATAGATTAGATATATAAGATTCCAAAACGCGCGGCTTTCCAGCTGCAATGTCAATGCAGTGGATCATGTGGTCTGTCTTACTTCCTCCTTCTCTGGGCCCTAATAGGTGGGTGTGTTGTGTGTGCCAACTCGCTTTCCCAGAGACCAATGAATGTAACCAACACATACATACGGTGAAAAATATACAAATTTCTTCTGCTGTTATATTGTGTTTTGGAGGTTTTTTCACTAACCGAAAGATAATTAAACATAATAACATAATGAAATGTTAATGCTTTTCATTAGTCAAATATAACTGAACTAAGGAGAAATTTTTGCACGACTACAAATTTATCGCCTCAATTTTAGGTACAGGTATAATAAAATACAATATAAGAATCTTACTAATTTTTAATTGTGTTTTATTAGGTGTTTTTAAGTTTTATTAAGTGAGATTTTTTTTTATGTATTTAGGGTGTCCATTATCGTAATAACTAATCTTTTCATAATAACTAAGATTATATGAGGTGATATATTACTAATCATAAAATATTTCTTTTATTTTCATGAAGATTAAACTTACACTAATATAATTAAAGAACAAGGTATCTTATCACCTTTTCACACCCACCCCATTAATTTATCTTGCTCGATAATTGAACCATAGAAAAAAAGTAACAGAATAATTAAGGGAAATAAAAGGAAGACTTTGAGAGAAAAAGAAAGAATTATTTTCTTTCAGTTCACTTTTTTCTTATTTTTCTTTCTATTATTTTTTTATACAACTCGCCTTCTGTCATCCGTATACTGTTACAAATTATTATTATTATTATTTTGTCTTTATTATATTTTTAGAGATTAATTTCAATACACGTAATTTTTGTCAATATCGTCTTCAATCATGTATAACTATGACATTAAAATTATTTGACTATTGTTAAAACTATCTAAAAGTCATATGAAAGATGGGATGTTATATTGATTGAGGTATACAGTCAAAAATAAACCACTCTCAATTTGTAATATAATGAACGAGGTGTTAAATTATAAATTTTTATTGTGCTGAAAGCATATAAAAATTTCTCAAAATATGCATAGACTAAATCTTCATGCAGCAAAGCACGTGTTTCGTCATTATCTTTTTCTCTTCGTATATTCCAAATTGACCTTGTTGCCAATGTCAGCAATAGCATCAGCAAACCTATATCGTTACTGCTATCTTACCCTATTTCTATTGAAATTGTTTATATTTGTTTTGATAGTTGGAAATGGAAAAAAAAAATCTACCTATAATGAATAAGAAAAATGTTTTCATACTATTGTTACAATAAATTAAGAGTTATTGGCATACTAGTAAATTTATTTTACACTATTGACCGATTAAAATTTGACACATCAATTAACTGTTGAGAAAAATTAAGACAAGTTAATTTAATTGGTTGATTAAACGGTATTTTTATGCATGTTTTAAACTAGTATTTTGCTTAGGTTAAATGACAAGCCATACATTATTTGATACTAACTTAAGATAAGCTTTACATGTGAAACAAAATCTAAATTATTTTTGCACTTGTGGTCTTAAATGTGAAACAAAGATTGGAAGGGATTTAGTTAGAATTTTCAAATTTGGTTATTAAATAAACTAGTTTTAGGAAACTATTCTAACCACATTTCATTAGAAAAATGTCGATGATGTATTAACCAATAAATATTGGGAAGACACTACATATGAAATAAACTTGATAAATGTCCCTATTTAAAAAATAAATAAATAAATAAATAATTTTATAGATGCTCACAAACGGTCAAAGATGTCAATTCCGGATAAAAGCTATACCACTATTCGTTAAGAGTCAGGTTTTGTCCAAATCTCAATTCCATATTTTAAATATGTTGGTGTTACTTATGGGTGACGTGTGTCCGATTTTTATTAATGAAGATAAAGAAATATTTTATGATAAATAATTTATTACTTCATAATTTAATTATTACAAGATGAATAAGCATTACTACTAATAATAAATATTATGATTCACTCAGAATATTATATATCATTTAATTATACGAAGGATAGTGACTAAATCCACTGTAGCCGGTTGCATAGCAAATCCAAGTATCGAACACATCACAAAGTTGTCGCAGGCGGTGACGGTTTATTGGTGAGCAAAAATATAATGTATCCCATGCCTTGAAATCATCTCTCTATACTCTGTAAATTTGTTTTTTTAATTTTATTTTCAGTTTATAGAGTTTTAGAATTTTTTTTAAAGGAAATTGTAAAAATAAAAACTAAAAACTAGAAACCAAACTTACTCTTATCTTTCTTCTTCTTTTTTTTTTCCTCTTCCTCTCGTTTTTTCTCGTAAATTTCTCACCAACTAGGCAAAGATAAAGTTTATGAAGCTACAATGTAAAATTTATTTTTTATACTTATATAGTCAAATTTTGTCACATAATAGACACTTTCATTCATTACACAAAAGGTCATGCATATAATGTGATTATTTTATACAATTATTTAATTAAATTTTATCATATAAATAAATATTTTTTTTTACTTTCACACTCACTACTAAAAAGTCGTTTATAAAATAAAATTTAATTAGCCAAAAATATAAAGTGAAATTAAACTCGTATTATTTTGCCAACCGTAATTTCATAATATCATATGCAATGTAACTCATGAAGACGGAAAAACAACAAACAATTGATATATTTAACACTCGAGTTTCTCTATTTACACGTGCGTGGAATTCACAAAAGTAGGGCTTAATTATTAATTTTTTAGATAAAAGAGAGTAAGAAAATTCAGTTTTAGTCATCGAGTGTTCATGACAGAACTATTCTAAACTCTTCAAAATTTTGAAGTAATGGAAAAATATGTTTCTCCCAACATTTTTTTTTTTAGAATTAGGAGAACTTTATTTACACTAAAAATATAGCTTGAGGAAGACTCTTCTCAACCCAAGTTTGATCGCCAATACTATAAGCTAATTTGGCTAAACTATGAGCTACAATATTTCCCATCCCCCTCCCCACTCTAAGTGTGAACAAAAGAACTAAAAGCAAAACGATTACCAAACAATTTACAATCATAAATATTCAAACCAAATACTTTTTACATATTTGTATTTTTGTCCATTAAATCTTAACCCCACCCAACCTACCAAAACCAAGAACAAGAAAACAAAAGAACTAAAAATATGGAAAGAAAAAGTACAAATGCTACACTAGAAATTTAGGGCCTATGAAAATAAGGCAAGTATGGGTCTTATTTAATTTTAAATAATATTATCGTGATAATCAAAATGTGGTTAGATCTCACACATTTATTTGTAAGTATGGTTGTTCGAAAATTATCTGTTTTAATTGTTATATTATTATTTCTCTTTGATTTCAGTTTTAATTATTTGTTTTTATTTTTGATTAAAAAAATAACCTTATATTTATTTTATTTCTTATTTACAGGATTTATTTTCTTCATAAAAGTGACAAGAACAAAAAAAAAATCTTATTTTCAATCGTTCATTTCCCAAAATCCTAAAAATATAAAACAATGTAAAATTAAATAAAATTTATAATTAAAATTTTCTAAAAAAAATTAAGCATAAATATAAACCAACCCGACCCTACATTGTTAAAAGAGACTAAGAACTCATCACGTACGTGCTTCTAAGAAATATCCTCTAATCAGCTTCAACTGCTATCAAGATCCACCATTGATCGATAGGAGATTCTTTGAGCTAAGGATTAATATATTATATATACCATCAACTTGATATCTAACGCTGTCCTTGTGCGACTAATATGGTCGGTTCCAGGCTGTTATAAACTTTTTCCAAACCTTTTTCCACAATAATTTAAACCGATATCAAACATTAGCTGCAGTTGCACTTTCTAAGATCCACTGAATATATATATATATATAATTCACACCCAAATCACATCAATGTTGCTACTAAGTGCCAAGTCAATGGACCTGCCACCAATTCTAGACGAAATTAAGATTGTACATCAAGAAGGCTTTGGGCCATAAGGAACATGGGATATAAGCAACCTTCCGTGCATTATTTAGGAGCATGCAGGGACAGGGTATTTATTTGGGACATAGACATCAAATTGTGCTAATATATATATCATCACTGGACTCGCCCTTTATTTAATTCCAAAAAATTCTCATTCAGAGAAAAATTAAAAATGGAATCTACAAAAACATCCCCACGGATGGCAAAGTCTCAAAAAGTTATGATGAAGAATCTTCAGAAGAAAGGTTGCTGCCTCATACAATCCTCTCGCTCGTGTTACATTAACATTGGTCCACAGCGTGACAACATTATCCTTATCGACTAAAATAATGCAGATCTTGTCACGCATAGGTTGCTTTCAACATTAATATCTGCATTAGCACCATTAAGCTCAGGACTCCTCTCTATTTTATATGCTCTTAATTTGCAGATGCTCCTCCTTGACGCGTCGCGTTTCAAAACCTCACCAACATGGTCTGCAGCATCTACCTGGAAATATGCCCATAACATACTTAGCAACTAATATGCAATAACAAGCAAGAGTGAATTATCAATGGGTCTTCAATCAATCAAAAAGATCCTCTTTGTCACAGTTTATATACTGCCAGACTTTCGTTTCCCCTGGAATTGGACATATGCCAAAATTCCTATTCGCTTCCACGCAGTAATTAACAACAGATCAAGTAGAAAATCAGAACCCGTTTGTCCTTCAAATGCTTCTCGAAATGGAAACATCTTGTGCCTTATCATGGGTCACTTTCCCTGCATCTAGAACCTGAAATTAGGGCACATAAAATGATCAAACTTCAAAGGGAGAAGATTAATGCGTAGGAGGACGTTGCCATTGTGATAGCTAAATAATATTAGGACAAGTGTTGGCGAGAATTATTCATAGGAATATTTATAAAGTGAATGTGCATGTGATGATGACACTTGTAAGATATCAAAGTCTTTAGAAGGTCTTAGAATACCTTTGTTATCCTATAAATGTATTTCAAGAAATGAAAAGTCTTCTAATTTTTACCCCTTTTTTAAGGATAGTTTTCATTTTTAGATTAATTTAGTAGATTTAGCTCTTTATTTTCGTATCACATTGTGGGTGCGGTAGGGCCGCGTGTTGTACATCTTGAGGTGGTGTGAGGTTTCTAACTTGGTTTTTGGTTGTTACAACTGAAAAAGCAAGCGGAACCGCGAAAGAGCAATTTGAGGGACAATTTTTATTTTATTTTTCATTTTTAGGGTTTAGGGATTAAACTTGGGCCCAAGTAAGTTGGAGGATCTGGGAAGCCCAATTATAATTGCCTACTTGAAAACATCCAACCAAGTTGCATAATACAAATTGAGATTTTTTTCTTTTATGTTCAATTACTAGTATTTTAATTGACCCTTGACCCGCCAATTGCATTCAGTTCCAGAAATTGAAAAATCTAATTAAGGGATGGTCTCTACTAGCACAAATTATTTAAGTCTCAATTCAAGGCAATTGGCTAATAGCCTCTTTGGAATTGAATTCCCTCAGGAATTGGAATTCAATTCCACGCTTTGCTGCATAAGAATAGATTGGAATTGAATTAATACAAGAATTGAAATCCCTAATTCAACGAAGTGTCAAATTATTATTCGTTTACCTTAAGTTCTGGTATGGTGCCATAAAATTGTCTGTCTAAAGTACAGTAGAATTCCATAGGGGCTTGAAAACACTTTCAAGCCTTTTCAATATTCATCATCAATCAATCAATCAGTTCAAATAGCTCCAAAACCAGCCATGGTCACGCCTTTGCTTCTAGGATGTTGCTGGCTCAAGTGTTCTTTCTCTGTGTGACTAGTGCTGTTGAGGAAACCAGTAAACCATTGAGCAGAAAGTTTGGGAACGCGGTCAAGAGTGTGTCTATCCACATAATAAAGGCCAAATCTTGTGCTGAAGCCACTTGCCCATTCAAAGTTGTCCATCAATGACCATATAAAATATCCTCTTACATCTGCGCCCTTCCTGCACATCATAAAATCAGCCATTGTCAATAAAGTAATTGGAAATAAGCTTATTAAAAAAAATGATATTTGTCCTCAATTGTAAGAAATTAATTTGTGTCCTTTGACCATGTTTGTGTGATGTCACATAAAAAATTGGTTGAGTCTTATCTTCACTATTTTAAAAGTCTTCTAAATAACAGCGCATGATTAGATAACAGTATAAAACTCTTATACGTAATTAGTGGATACAAATTAATCTCTAATTTTAAATATTATTTGGAAATCTAGGTATTATTTAATGGTGCCTACAAGACAACGTTGGGTTTCGGCCGTGACATAGAAATGATGGAGACAATGGAAAGTCCTTTTTTTTCTGGTTCCAAATCCTTTATTTTTATGTGCTCAATGGTGGTACTCTTTTTCCCTAAAAAAGAGTTTTGTCCCTTTTGGGTTTTTTTCAAGGGGTTTTTAACAAGCCTCATCCGATACTTGCCGAGCGTGTTATATCTCAGTGGCAGTTTTGCATTGTACTCAAGGGCTCAATATTTTTCATGGCATTGCCTTGATTAATGAACGGAAACCATTGGGAAGAAAATCGTCCTCGAAACAAGGAAAATTTTAAGGGTTTTGTCTTTGTCTCATTCTCCAAACATATTTTTGTTTCCGCTATCTCCGTCTCTTGTCTCTTCTGTCCCAGCATAGAAATCAAACGCCACTGAAAAGTGATGTTGAAATAGTAGTACTCTTTGAAAGGAAAAAGATAAAGAAAAAAAAAAGAGGCTTGCTACTCAAATATTAGTCCTCATCAGCGACCTTAATACCTTATGGCACTTAGCACAGCTGCAAGGTAAGCTTTATGATACTCTATTCGTTTGAAATCTTGCAGTAAATCTTGCATTGTCTCATCCTGTTTGGGTGGTGAAGAATATCCTGAAACAAATTTGGGATAGTCAACCATGATTTGTTAACCAACTAACAGCATGAAACACAAACTTGCATAACAAAAAGATAAATACTTGCATGCATGCTCAAGGAGCACGCTATCAACCATTGATTTGAACTGAGAGAGTTTAAAATATATACGAAAAATTAGAAATCAATGGTTGATAATGCTCATGGAGCATGCATGCAATGCAAGCATTTCTCTAACAACAAGCAACCTTGTGGTGGCAATCATTTGCTTCTGAGTTCAAGGTAAGTTTTTGACATCATACTACTCAATAGGCAACAAAGCCATGATCGAGAAAACGAAAGTAAATGAGATCATCTTATGTATTCACTCACCATTTTCTGTAATATACATGGGCATGTTATGGTATCTTATCTTAACGTAGTCCACAATCTTCTCCATGCCACTTGGAACCACAAAGAACCTTGGGTTACCAGTCTGTTTGAAGCAAAATAATAAATAAGCATATAAATAAAGAGAAAACTCTAAACTTATCCCCTTCAACTATTAAGATCATGTGCATTTTAGTCCTCTAATTTTAAAAATGTGTAGTAAGATACTTAAAACTTTATAATATGTATAGTTTAGTCCTCCTCCTAAATTTTGTTGTCAAATACTAACAAAATTTATCACATTTTATAAGTTTCAAAAGTACACTAACACATGAGTTAAATGAGACAAATTAAACTTTTTTCTAAACAATAAAACTGATATGAAATATGAATTGACAACAAAAAATCAAACCATTGGACTAAAATACACATTTTAAATTGTTTGGAAGTTGCATTAGACATTCTCCAAGTTTGAGGACCAAAATACACGTAACCTTAAGTTGAAGAGAGTAAATTGAATACATGATCGATCCTTTATCATATATTTGTAACATAACGATAAGAGCAGCTACCTCATCACCAATTGGGATGCCGTCTCTCATCCCAGTTGTTTCCACAAAGCCTCTAATTGGATGATCAGCTCCAAGGGGACATGGAGAGAGGGAGCAGTCCTTGGCATAGAGAGATCCATAGTTGTTGATGCCAATGAAGTCCAGGCTTCCCTTTAGAAGAGCCTTCTCCTTGGGAGAGAACCTCGGCAACTGCTTCCCGAGAATACCGCGCATCTCAGCAGGGTACTCACCAAAGACCAGGGGATCTAACACCCTGCTTATTACCAAAAAGAGCAGTAAAAGTTGAAGGAACTTACATAAATGAAAAAGAAAGTGTGTTGCTTATTCTTCACTCAGTAACATAATAGTATGCATAATAGTAACATAATATTGTATGAAAAATAAATCTGTAGTTTACATGTAAGCATGATTGTCATAAGAAAAACTCGTTTTTTTTTTCCCCTTGATAAGACTATTGCAGGTATTAACTAAGAAGTGGAAATGGTACTTATTAACAACTTACCAGGCGGCAGCAAAAGCGAGGGCCCTAGTCGCAGCTAGTCTATCACATTCTTCATCCCGAAGAGGTTCATACATGAAGCTATGCAAAACAATGCCAATAATTCCACCTTGTTTTGCCTGGATTGGAATCAATGTTTGCTAATCAACATAGAAAATGTGACAACCAATGCCTTCACTCTCCAGTCATTACCTGAAATTTCTTGCGGTATAAGTCAACAGCTTTGGCATGTGACAGCAACATATTGTGCACGGCGATGAGAGGCTCAACATCAGAGTTACCGGCATCACAATATCCAAAAGGCGGGGAGCAGTGACCAGGAGGGTACGTTCCCCTTATAAAGCCCATGTCTGTGTCCAAGTTTGGCTCATTGATGGTGGCCCAGTACCTCACCCTGTCTCCAAAGCTCTTAAAACAAATTTCGGCAAAATGAACAAAATCTCTCCTACAAAGAAAGGAAGTATTCAGTTATCAAAATCTCACTGCTCTCTTTGCTTAAACTTTTGGACTAAAAGATTAAGCATCAGAATGCATCCCCTTATAGGACAATCCATTATAGAGCGATGTTAAAATAGACTCTGGTTTTTGGTGAATCCTATATGTGATATCATATCTACCATTCAAAACATAGTTTGAAATTATTAATATGCAAATATTATAACAATCAATGATGGATATGTTATCATGTATGGGATTCTCCATGATCCCGAGTCTATTAATATCACTCTTTGCTAAAGAAGTGGCGAATTTCAAATTCCTTAGCATTATATATTATAAGACTGAAAATGATAGCGGGAGATTTACTGCATTAAGGGACTAAGCCAACCACCATATCTTTCTTCCAGTTCTTGCGGCAAGTCGTGATGGTGGATTGTGACAAATGGCTGAATCCCTGGATTGAAGCACACAAAGATGTCCAGATGTAGGTACATCAAAGGAAATTTGTCATACCAAGTGGACATTGTTGGTACTTACCTCTAAGCAGAAGATTGTCTATAATCTTGTTATAGAACATAATCCCACTTGGATTTATGTCCCCATATATCCCTCCTGTTACATACAACTCACGGAGGTCGAATTTAGCAGATAATTTGAATGATAAGATTATGAGAATTTTGGAATTAGCTATCTGAAACTTACTAGGTAGAATCCTTGTCCACGAAATAGAGAACCGGTATGCATTTACCCCAAGAGAAGACATCAATTCAATGTCTTCCTGTCAAGGACAAAGGTTAAGAGAGTAAGAAAATACTAGTTAGTAGTTAGATTATAGTAAATGTTGGTAAAAAATGTGTGGCTGATATTAGATTCTTATTACCAAATAGCGATGATAATGATCATCTGCTATGTCCCCATTCTCGTTATTTCTGATGTTCCCTGAAAACTCATCAAATTGCATAACAATCATACATGTTCCTCATTATAATTCTATACGCGTATGCACGACAAAAAAAATCAAGATAGACTATAAAGATTTTGGGTAGAACCATTTAGAATCGATTTTGGGCTTGAAATAAGTGAGAAATTTTCACTTCTCCGCTGCCAGAACCAATTCTTGGCCCATTCCACCAAGAATCCAAACATGCTAGAGATCACTTGTTTACCTGGTGTGTGACTAAAAGCATCCCAGTTACTCAAACCCTTACCATCTTCAAGATATGCTCCCTCAATCTTTTTGGTAGAGGAAAAAAATGAAAAACCCCATTAACAAAAACACCAAATTTTATATAGGGACAACTAATGTCCACATAAAATCTACTGTCTCTTTTCTAAATTAACTTAAAGGGTGTTTGAATTTCAATTGGGAAGGAAGCCCCATAATCAATTGAGGCTCTGGGAAAATTTTTCACTTTTAAAAAGCAGGGAATGCAGAAGGTAAAACAAGTACCTGGTAAGAGGAAGTGGCTGCTCCGAAGAGGAAGCCTTGTGGAAACTGAGACCTGCTGACTCCATCTCCAACTTCATGGGAACTTTGGACATGATGAAAATGAACACAGTAGCAACAAAGCAGTGCCAAAACAAGTGGCAGCTGCATCTCCAGCACTGTCATCTTGTTCTGCCAGTATGATTAGAATAGACTGTAGACATGTGTCATGATTAAAAAGGTAGATAACAACTGCACTGAAACTGAGTGTGTGGGGCTCACATTCCATTATTATTGTTTTATTTATTTATTTACCTGTGAATAATAAGAATAAGAGAAATGCTAGAGACTAATTTTGAGGCGTAAAATTGAAAGGAAAATAAAATGTATATCATTGTCGTTCATAAAAATTATTAAGAAGATAATTAAGTAGGCTTTAGATTTTATAGTTTAATTTGTTGAAATGGCACATGCTTAGAGGACAAATTCATCAAACATGCCATTGACATTCTCTATGTTATATGATAGACAATACTGGGATTGCTTCGAGCCATGGATCAGTTACAAGTTACAACCGACATGGAGTTAAAATAGGAGCAAGTGTCGGTAGGCACTTAATATTTGGTTATTTTTTTTATTTTCTGATTGTTGCCCACGTGTGTGCTGGCTATTGCCTTTGTTAACAACTTTATATGGTTGTGGCTGTGGTGATCATATTCTGTGCATTGCAGGTGTATGCTTGACTTCATAGATGCCCTTACAGGATCAGGCCCTCTATAACTATCTCAGACATGACCATACGTAGTGGTGTGCTTCATCAGTCTACTCCTCCTGTATTTATACTGATGGCTATTCTGTTGGTGGATTTGTAATGTCTTGCCAAATATGTGCACTTTTCATTACTTATTGGAAAGATGTTGAGATTATAAAGTGATGCCAACTTGGCCCTCATTGATCAGGTAGCATTATTAGTGTTTGAAATTGATGTAAGTTAAAAAACCTTCTTTTTGTGAGTTTTGTTTTCATTAAACTAATTAGTCTGTTACTAATATGGTTATGTGGTTTTTTACTGTGAATATAAGGATTCAGGAATACAAATTAATAGTATTTTATATTTGATTTTGATTTAATTTTCACCTAAAATATTGTCTAGGGGATTTTTATAAAACTAGCATTGCCCACGCTAATAAATGTTGTTAAATGAACGTAAGTATGTGTGGCTAAATGTCACGATAAAAGAAGAATCTACATTCAAATGCAACACTTTTACAGCGTAACCAGACAAAATTAGGATAGATGTTTTTAGCAACATTTACAAAGCGTTGCTAGAAATTAGTGACGGACTACGAGGAAAATATCCATTGCCAAATTTGGCGATGGAAGCACATCCCTCGCTAAAGAAGCAAATTAGCAATGATTTTAGCGATGAATATACCCCTAGTTAGATGTTGGTTAGCGATGAATTTTTCCAGTCATACAAATCTAATATATTCATAAATTATTACAAGATATTTATTTTTGTTGCATATATTTATTAATTCAAAGATATTTATTTATTATAATATATCTATAATTGTTGGGTTGAGCTCCTTTCCTATGGAGAAAGGCTCAATATTTACAAACCCACTATTCTCGCTTAATAGTGGAGAGGGGTCAGGTTTTAGGGTTAAGAGAGAGTGGAGAATACAAAAAAAAAAGCATAGAAAATAAGGAGAAGAGAAGAGAAAACGTTTTTCACGTTTTTTGTCAGCGCAGCGATTTTTGATCGGCCGCTACCGCTTCGTTCACCGTTGGATCGGGCTGAATTTTTACAGCAGGTTCATAACTCGTGATACTTCAATCTGGATGGTCGGATCGACGAGAAGTTGCCTGAGCAGTGAGAAATTGTCCGCGTACAGTAACAGCGAATTTGGAGTTTCTGATTTCTCTTATTCTCTATTCATCACTCTTGCGTTGTTCTTTTGGCTGATTATTGAGCACGATTTGTGCTGTGATTGAGACTCTCTTGTAGCTCTGATTGAGTTGTCAATTTATTGTGTAAAATTTCCCATCAATAATAATATATTAATAATGAAAAAAAAAAAAAAGTCGACCTATCAAAACATTAGATAAAGCAAAGAAACTATAACCACAGTTGAAAAATTGTTCTCCAATAGATATTACCAAGTACCTAAATAGTACAAAATTTACAATACTTTTATATGGAACCCATACAGCACCGATTATATTATATACAATTGAAAGTTTCCAAAAGAACTGTTTGCAATTTTGTTACTTATTTGTTCTTTGATGATTTTACGTTTGAGTTACTTCTTATGGCTTTATGGAAAAAATGTTTGCGTGGATGAAAGAAGTCAATTTAAATTTATTTTTGTATTTTAAAAAAAATAAAAGTTAGTTTAAATCGATTTTTGATTTAAAAAAATTTTACATACACGAGAATCAATTAAAATTGATTTTTTTTTAATGTAAAAGAACGATTTATTTTAAAAATAACTTTTCAATCAACTTATTATGGAAATATGTAATTTTATTTGTTTTATTTTGAGAAAAAAAAATTCCCTTATGAAAGCCCAGGGGCCTGGTTCCATTTTTATCATTATGTCCCCCGGTTCCTCAATCCCCATCCTGAGGTCCCTACCCTAGCTTACTCACAAATTAAAATTTTATTCACAAAAAATAGCTCTCCTTAATTGTTTTTTTTCTTTTTCTTTTGGATGCTTTCTCCTCCGTACTATTTCCTTTGACCTAACTTAATCCTTCACTCCCTTAACTAATTTTATCTTTATTTTCTCATAAAAAAAATTAATATTTAATTTATCTGACATAATAGTTTTTTCTTGTGTCACCTATTTACATTTAGAGGAGCATAGTTCATTATCAAAATCAAAAGTAAAATGTGTAAATATCATTATTTACTTTCATTGATAAAGTAATTAACTTTAATGATATAGTAAGTCTTGTAAATTATTATATTTAATATGTTCTATTAATTTTATTCTGTTGATTTATTTTATCATGGTAACTTCTTTACTGTTATTGTTGACACTTACAAGAGTTTAACTGATCAATTTAATGATAATATTTTCTTTTCAAAAAAACAATAATGACAATATAATCAAATCATCTACTTCAAGTTAAATAACTAAATTTTCCAATATTACTGTGATTATACTTTACTAGATATATAATTTACTAAGACAAAAGGGGATTAATATAATGCTGGAAGCATGACACTTTGGATGAACCAGGTCAAAGAATAGGCTATGCCCATTTTTATTTTCTTTTATTTGTGCTTCAATCAATTGCTGATTGGTTATTTAACACCATCGATGGATAGAACGTAGATTCGTTAAGCAAAGGACTAATATATATACCATCACCTTAAATCTAACGCTGTCTTTCTGTGACTAATATGGTCAGTTCCAGGCAGTTCAACGCTTCTGCCTACTTTTCCAAGCCTTTTTCCACAATTATTTAAACTCCTATTAAACCTAAGCCGCAGCTGCAGTTTCTAGTTTCCACTGAATAATTCACACACAAATCACATCAATGTTGCTAGCAACTGTCAAGTCATTGGACTCGTCAATTTTAGAGGAAATTAAAATTCTGCATCAAGCAAGCTTTGGGCCATAAGGAACATGGCATATATGCAACCTTCAGTGCATCATTTACCAATCAGGGACAAGGTATTTAATTTAGGACATAGACGTCAGACAACCTAAACGCGTAAGAAAAATCCCTGATAGTCCTCACGCAAGAGACTATTTAACTCTAAAGGGGGATGAGATAACAAATTATACAAATTCCATCCAAGAGATCCCTGTTTTGCAAACATATATGTACATGCATTAGCTTCCCGTAAGATATGCATCACCTCAACCACCCAACCGCGGTGAAGCCAACTACGAATGTCAGAGATAACGCCATGAAACCGATAAGATGATATATCACCAGAATTAATCAAATTAACTGCATCAAGCGAGTCACACTCACATATTACCTTTCTAAAACCATGATCCCAAGCTGTCATAAGACCAAACCAGACCGCTGAGAGCTCAAGGAGAAGGTTCCCCACAATCCCAATAAAACCACGAAAACCAAGGATCCACCTTCCATCATCTCCTCGAATGAGACCACCAAACCCCACATCTCCTGGATTCCCACACAAGCTACCATCAACATTCATGGTAACCCAGCCAATAGGAGGCCAAATGCGCCTGAAAAGACAGAGGAGGAATCGATTCAATGCTATAACCAACATCAAATATATCATGTCTAATACAGACAACAATGACCGGAAGATATAATGATTTCCCATTAAGAATCTCCTCATTATGTGATCGCCAAACCTACCAAATAGTGGAACACCATAAAGCTGCACCTTGACTAAAGGCAAAACCCTTCAACCAAGAACTGAGATTATCCAAAAAGGAAGATCTTAAAATAATACCCAACGCTTGCCAAATAGCAAATTTCTTTGGGCAATGGAATAAACAACGAAAAATAGTCTCATCCGCAGATTGACAACGAACACAACAAGCAGAAACACACAATTCCCGACGGAAACGAACATCATTCATCGGAAGCGAGTTATGGTATGCCAGCCACAAAAGAAATTTGCATTGCTCAAATGTTGGCAACTTCCTCAACCACTTCCAGTCTTCATTATTTTGAGAAGAGTTACCTGAAAAAATACACTTATACCCACTGGTCGTAGAATAAATCCCAGAAGAGTCCTCTTTCCACACACAGCAGTCATCAATTGAGTCATGAAGCCAGAAAAAGACACTAGCGAGTCTCTGCTTAATAATATCAACAAAATGAGTAGATAGAAGACTAAAGTCTCAAACCCCATTGTTCCAAACATCACAGACCCGTAACTTGGTATCAGAAACATGAACAAAAGGTAGCCATTAGCAAAGAGGAGCATCATATAACCAATTATCAAACTAGAATGAAACGTGGCATTTACCCACGCAGAAAACATACCCAGATTGGACAACATCAAAAGCTTTGCAAATAGCTCACCAAGTGAAAGAACAATTAGGACGCATATGAAAGTTTGAAAAAACCTCACCATCCACATACTTATTAATCAACATATGGGCCTAAGGTTTCTTCTGTGGATGGAGAAGCTCCCAAACAAGCTTTCCTAGCAAAACAATATTTATGGTGCGAGCATCATGAATCACTAAGCCCCCTTGAGCCCGAGGTTGAGTGACTATATGCCAATTAACTAAGTGCATGCCAACACCAGAACCATTCTTCCAAACAAATCTTCGAACAATACTGTCAATGTCATCGCGCACATTCCGAGGAACCCAAACAATTTGCGTATTGTAAATCAGAAAAGCAGTCAAGACAATACAGGCTAAAGTAACACGGTCCGCTCTATTTAGAAGCTTAGATTTCCACCCACTCAATCGTGAGTAGATCTTGCAATAAGGTACCTGAAATCAGCTCTTGTGGTTCTACCTTGAGTCAAAGGAAACCCCAAATAAGTACCCAAGTTACTCGCAAACGAAATAATAACAATTGCTCTAATGCAGTCACGCTTCTTCCTAGGAATAGACTTTGAAAACATTGCCTTGGATTTTTCAAAATTAATAGCAAGGCTTGACATATCCTCAAACTCCTTAAGAGTTTGCATAACAGTATCCACTTGCGAATGTTTAGCTTCGAACACAAAGCAAGATATCATCAACAAATAACAAACGGGAGAATTCAGGACCTCCCCAGCTGACAGAGACTGGCTTCCACAAGCCATTATTCACCTTGTCTTGAATTAACATAGATAATTTCTCCATACACAATACAAATAAATAAGGCGAAAGTGGACCACCCTGACATAAACCTCAATTCGGAGTAAACCCACCTAACCTTACACCATTCCAAACCAGAGATAAAGATCCAAACAAGAGATAAAGAGGTCGATGTTTCACTAAACATAATCAATGACATAATAATAGTAGGAAATCCAAAATCCTCCAAGGTACTCCTTAAGAAATCCCAATCCAGGCTATCATAGGCTTTATGCAAGTTAATTTTAATAGCAACATTACATCGCTTCCACTTAGAGTTATGCATGTGGTGAAGAATCTCCTAAGCAATAATAACATTAACAGAGGCATATCTACCTAGAATAAAGCTATTCTACAAAGGTCCCACAAGATCATCAAGCAATGGTCTCAAATGATTCACCAAGACCTTCGAAATAATCTTATATATGACATTACACAGACTGAAAGACCTGAATTGATTCAACCAGTTTGGCACATCCACCTTTGAAATTAACACAATAAGAGTAACTAATAAACTTTGATCGAAAGACCCAATAGAGAAAGCTTCATCCACCAATTTCCAAACATCATCCCCCAAGAAATTCTCACAAGATATGCCAATAGTTTTTGAAAAAGAAGGGTTGGAGCCCATCTGGCCTTGGAGCCTTAAAAGAGCTCATGAAAAGAACAACATTCCAAATCTCTACCTTGGTAACTCTAGCCACTAGAACATCACAACCACGTTGATAAAGAACTGCTTGATTATGAAAATCACAAGGCTGTCCAAGACTCAAATGAGGAGAAACGAACAACTTAAAAAACTCGTTTGCTTCTTGTTTCAAAATTTCCCCATCTATACACCACACATCCCTAGCAACATGGAGGCCTTCAATCTTATTACGTTTACGACGAATCTTAGTTTAAGCATGGAAGAACGCAATGTTCCTATCACCAAGACTAATCCATTTCTCTGTGGATTTCTGAAACCACAAAGTCTCCTCTTGGTATAACATCTGTTGATACTCTGCTAAAAGTTCCTTCTCGAGAGACGAAAGACCAGAGGTCTCCAAAGCCTCCAACTCTCATTGCACACCCAAGATCCTAGCCTTCAACCGACGCTTACGCCGGAAAATATTCCCAAACACCTCTTTATTAAAAATCAGAGAATCCTGCTACGCCCACTTAAGGTTGCTAGATATCATGGGCGATCCCTTTTGCCAAGCCAAATGAACGATATTATGGAAAGCCTCATGAGTCATCCAAGTAGCCTCAAATCGAAAAGGTCTAGGCCCTCAGACATGAGACATCCTGTTACAACAAACGAGCATCGGGTGGTGACCAGGGTAAACTAGAGGTAATATCTCCACATTAGCATTAGGAAACTTGACGCCAAACCCAATCCGCAAATCACTAGACTCATTTATTTAATTCTAAAAATTCTCACTCAAAAGAAAAATGAATCACCAATAATAATGTTCCAAGACAGATTCCCGAAAATATGTGGCTGCTAGGTAACAAAAACTCACTTCACATAATTTCAACATTTAAATTAAACAAATAGAAACTTATCCCCATGGATGGGGAAACAATGGTATGAAATAATACAAATATAGAGTAAATTTGCAATTAGATAAAATAAATTCATAGTGCAAACTATTTCCCTAAAACTAGGGCTCAACAAAACAAAATCCGGCAAGTTCTTATTTTCTCTATTTCCTTTACCTCCTGCCTGCATCCAAAGATCAGTCAATGACCTTCTCACTAGAGCTTCATTTGCATGAACAGAACAGCCGAGAGCAAAACTGATGCATTTCACGTGTATTTTAGAAACAGATGATGTCCCAACTACCGGCATGAAAATAGCATCAAGCGGCAAAGAAGCGACAGGAAAGGGAGCTTGTTCTCTTTAGAGCTTTTCGAGGGATGGAATTAAAACCAACTCATAATTTATGTAGAATTCCACAAAGGCAACGGTTGCTACCAAAACTTATGACTCACTCGTTGGGACTGCTGGCTCAGGTGGAGCATCAGCAGCAGGATCCTGCTCAGATGTGTCACTGTCAGAGGCTGGTATCTCTTCATCACACGAATTATCCCCCGTGTTTGGAAGTTGGTCAGTAGTTTCTCCCTTCAACTCAGTCTCACTGTATAAATCCCTTTGAACGGGTACACTTCTTTGCTGCTGGGATGAAAGAACATTTGCAATAGCTTTAATAGCTGCAGATGCCTGGTCGCCATCAAGTGCATCGTCAATGTCTACACCATTAACATTAGGTTCCTCAGGCAAGTCATCTTGCTGTGGAGGGGAAACAAAAAAGGGAATTCTACCCCTCTGCCAGTCATGGAGTATCATCTTTGCTGCAGTCATCAGGTCAGGCTCACCCCCCTGCAAATGGCCATTATGAGTAACAGTTACTCTAAAGTTTGCCCCCACTTTCTTCCCAAAGGAAAATAGCTTCAAGAATAAACATTGCAGGAATACCCAAATGAAATAATTTGACATTTTATTATCATAAAAGGGGAAAAAATAGTGTGAGTTGCACCACTTTCTCCTCAAACAATAGACCTCAAAAGCAAGTAGGGTATAAAGAGTCAAAATGGGTTTTGCTTAGGTTCATATATTTGAACGTGCATGCACGCAGAAAACATACTTATCTCCCCTTGACAATATTGACGAAAAATGGATATAGTAATAGAGCAGATGATCGGCCATCACAACAATGCTATAATGAATTAACTTCCAAAATATAAAAGCAAGAACCCAGATCAACTCAAGAAGCATACCTTCAGAAGTTTGCCAGATGATTTGCAAAGCTGAAGTAGGAAGTCATTGTCATCATCCCTATCGACGAGGAAAAGATATCATTGACAACCAATAGTTTTGTATTTGCACCATAACAGCACATACAGATAAGGAAATCAGGGAGAATAATTTGTAAAATGTCTGTAATAGTCACACAAAGAACAATCATGTCATTACCACCTTATTGGGCATAAGGTGGCACTAAAGCATAACACTGGGCAAAATCTTAAAAAGTTTTCCGCACAGAAAGATTTGTTAACGTCGTATGAAGATTTATTGCTGCCTCATATAATAGCTTCAGCTCTAGTCCTCGTGTTACATCAACATTGGTTGATGGCATGACAACACTGTCCTCTTTCAATTAAAATAACACAAATCTTGTCAATGCCAAAGATTAATTAGCACACTTAGATCATTTTCAACAAACACGAGCATATAAAAGACACAATTTACAATAACTACATTAGCACCACTAAACTAAGGAGACAAAGTAAGAACCATACCACTCTTTTATTTTATATGCTCTTTGTAAGTGCTCCTTCTTCACACGTTTCAAAACCTCACCAATATGGTCTGCAGCATCTTGCAAGTTTGTTACACGTACCTGGAAATAAATTGAGTTTTTACCATGGCTGTTATTTATCTACCAACTAACATGTAAAATTAAATGCCCTACAAACTCTACTACCATAACAAGCAGGAGTAAATTATCATTGGGTAAGCAAAACAGGAAGAAGCCTACCACACCCTTCAGCACAACATCTGTTTCAGAATCCTTGTTGTGGTAGACAACACCAGGACAATCAATCAAAAAGATCCTCTTTGTAAGAGTTATATACTGCCAGACTTTTGTTTCCCCTGGAATTGGAGCCACCTTGCAGACCTTTGACACAATAATGAACACAAGTCAATACACATGCCAAAATTCCTATGCCACTTAACCCAAATTTAAAATTTAATCACAGTATTTGGGAAATTATCTGTACTTATTTCAATAATTTCCACACAGTAATTAACAACTGATTAAGTACAATCAGAAGCAGTAAAAGAGAAAGAAATATTACATTCTTCGTACGCAATGTATTGATCACAGATGACTTCCCAACATTTGGATAACCAACAAATCCAACAGATATAGCTTGCTTATCACTTTTCAATCGAGCAAATTGTCTCAGAACTGATAGGAGTGAACCCTAAACACAACAATGATGAATAAGAAAATAGCAAATAACTGCAGATCCCAAATAGTTAGTGAGGGGAAAGAAAGATGTGTTATGTCCAATCTCGGTTAACTTATTTATCCCAATAGTAATCTATATTACAACAAATTGGCCCATAAATAAAACAAATCAAATAAAGATTAAGTATTTGGAAATACTTTTCCAAAGGACTTGTTAATGCTTGCATGGAATGCTAGGGTTGGATATTCTTTTGACAAAACTCTAAGCCATCCTTTTGTTGCCCAAGCAGGAACTAGATCACACTGAAAACAAAAATGAGGATTTAAATGTTTTATATATTGCATAATATCAATTTAAGGGTATTTATACTACATTTTAGAACAATGTCAAACACAAAAGAAATGACAGAACTAACCTTGTTCAACAAAAGAACCATGTGCTTGTGTTTGCAATTTTCCTTCAAATGCTTCTCTAAATGGAAACATCTTGTGCCTTGTGGGTCCCTTGCATCTAGAACCTGAATTAGGATACATAAAATAATCAAGTTTCAAAGGGAGAAGATTAATGTGCAGGAGGACTGCAGCTGCAAGAAATCTTGAAGTCAAAAGAAAGCTGATCTACCATGGACTCCAAGACTTTAAACAACCATAATAGAACTGCATAAAGAAGAATGCTTGAAAAGTATAACAAATTAGCTTCCATGAAGAAATTGTAAAACTCAATTTGTTTACATTGATAGAGCAGGAAAACACACAGAAATGCTCATCATAGATCATTCTGTAAAATATGGCACAACCATACTATCTAATGGAAACACCCAAATGCAAGTCACGGATACCATGTTTAGCATAAACATTTTATAATGTAAAATATAAAACAAAGAAATCTGTGCAAAAGCTGATACTCTACCTGGACAACAACGTCTGAGGAATCTATGACTTTGTAGAGCTCACCCCAAATCCGCTTACTTTGACCTTTTTCAAACATTGTATGCCGTACTAAATCCCTAAATCCATCTCCTTCATTAGCTTCAGAAGAACCACTAGCACTAAATTTCTCTTCAAATGCCTCTGCAACGCATTGGATTGGAAAAGAAAATTAACATTCACACAATCCAAACATTCCCACAAAAAGAACCACAAAGCATTACTCTTCAGTTCACCAATTAAAAACAATTAACTGCACCCTCAATTAAGCATCAAATACACAAATTACAGGAAAAATTCATCATTGTTGAATACCTTGTGAACCATCAGCTTTCTTAGCCAAGGACTCATAATCAGCTGCCAACATGGTAGGGCGCTTTCTCTTAGTCTTAGGCCCAAAAGCATCCGCAAAAGGCTCTCTATCAAGAAGGTGAACCCTTGATTGCTACATTCATAACCCATTCAATCAAAAGACACGAATAAAAAGAATTTCAACATAAAACTAAATTCTTAAACAAAAAAAAAAACAATATTTTCCACAAAAATTCAAAATGATTATACCATATGGAACTTTTCTAAGGCTAAAAATGTCAATAAAATTTTTATTTTTTTTATTAAAAAAAACCAAAAAAAAACTCATTTGCCAATTACAAACAAAAACAAATCCCTAACAATCGTTTGAACAATGAAGCAGAGGAACATACCTTCTGGTGATCATTGAGGAGCGACAAGGGAAGCTTCTTCTCCTTCAGAATAACATTGTAATTACTTGACATCCGGGTCTGCAGCTCTTCCCTGAAGAATTCTAGCTCCTTCTGATTTACAACACGAGTGTTCCCTGCGCATCACGCAACAACAAAACAGCAAAAAAAACAAAATGTCAAAACCCTAAAAATTCTCGAAAGCTACTGATTGTGGTGAGAGATTGGAGGGAGGGTGGTTACTGACCGAACCAGCGGCGGTCAGGCTGGATGCGAGTGACGGGCAGCTCCTTGGACTGGAACTCGTGGCTGAGGACCTTGCCCTTGCGGTCGCGGCGGGGCCTCGTATTGTACATCTGGAGACGGCGGACAGTGGCGGCGGAACGCTTTTCCTTCTTGGAGGAGTCATTGCTGCGGTTGACGTCGAGCGAGTGCTTCGGCTTCCCGGAGACGTTCACCTTCTTCTCCTTCTTCTTCCCCATTGTTGTGTATACACAGAAACACAGAGACAGAGGGGGGTCCGACTTGGTTGGTTGTTCCAACTGAAACCAAACGGAACCGCCAAAAGCACAATGCGGGGATTAGGGTTTTGTATGAGACAAACGGTGGCAACGTTTTTGTTTTGGTGTTTTTGTTTTTGTTTTTTTGTGGGTAAAGGATCTGGTGGATCTCGCAACCCAATTACAAAAACCTGTGAGAAGAATTCAAATTAGGACTGTAGATATATAGAGTTGGGTCAAATTTTAAAAAAATAATAATAACAAAGGTCTAAAGCGATTATAGTGTTCACACCAAAAAAAAGAAAAGAGGAATATGAAATTAAAGTTTGGGCCGCATGAGGTGGTTTGATTTTGATAAATGACTCTCATTTTAAATAAAAAATAAAATAATTATAACTGTAATTATTAAAAAATAGATATAAGGTTATTTTTAGAATTAAAAACTAATGACCAACGAAGGTCGAAAACATAGTTGAGACCAAGTTAGTCGTCACTTTTATATATGAGTTGACTCTTATTTTTGTCTTACGCTTTATAGAGTCAACTCATAGATAATTTTTATACACATTTATCTATGGTGAGGAGTTAATACCATGTCCAAAATCAGAAATATAAATAAAGATGCATACTCATTTGTAGTGTGTACTAAAGTTAAGTTTTTTTGTGTCTGTTAGAGGGAAAACAAATAACTGAGAAAAAAAGTAAGTGAGAAAAATTGAATTTGAAAAAATCAATTTGTATTGGGTTTGGATATTTCAAAAGTAAGTTTAAGAGAATTGTTTTTGTTTGGATAGAAAAAGATAAAATTACTTTTTAGACATGAAATTACCAAAAACATATAATATAATTGTAGAAAAGATTAAAGTCATAGTAGATATGGGTAAAATGGTAAAATAGTTTTCAAAATTGAAAAACTTAAATTGAAAAGCAATTATCTTTTCACTTTAAGCAAACCTAAGTTTAGATGCTAAAAACAAGTTAGATAAAAGGAAAATAATAAACCAAACACATTGAGTATTCAATATCATTTTGTGGTGATTAAACATAAGTTTGCAAGGTGCAAAAAGTGAAATAAACATGCATTAAGTCAAAATGAAAGTTTTTTTTATCATCATGACTTTTTATTATCATGACCCAATGTTAATAAGTATTTACCCTTATTAAATAGTCACTCAACATGTAATAGGAACACAACAACAGTAATTATTATCCATATAAGACCTAATGTTGGTTTAGAAAATCCCCCTAAACATAACATTGGTGCACGGCGCACTACGTCTTAGTCCAAAAGTTGGTATTTCTAACATATCTACTACTTTAGAGTACATATCAAACATATCAAAATGTTAATAGCCTAAATTAACAAAACAAACATCATAATCTTTGTTATGTGCAAACATAATCTTGTACTTGCTGAAGGCCACTTTCATTAGTATGTAATCTCCGTAGAAATTTTTTCACCTGCCTGTATTTAATACAAAGTAGTTTATATATCATGGTTATTAAAATGACAGCCTATTTTAAAGTAATGATGGATATTCTCGAAAATATAAGCCCTCTAGCAAATACCCAGTAACATCTCACATGTTGCAAGAATTCAGATCGGATGCTTCCCTGTATTAATAAAAAGATAAAGACATTAGTATTTATTATAAAGAATAAGATCAAGTTTACGAAAATATTAAATACTACCATAAGTATTTACCCTAGAGCTTGTTCGACAATATCCTTAATTGATGGGTGTGGATTATTGACCTGAGGAACTAATGGAGATATAAGATGATTAATGGGATGATATCATAAGACTCATCATCTAGCCAGTGAAACATCTTTACCTATTATTGTGAGTAAAGAGTTATATGTTTGATGTACTTATAATATTACTTAAGGATTCCTCATCCTCCCACCTTTATGAGTAGTGTTTATTGTGTATATATAATTACACCTCTAATCTAATTAAAAATTGAAACAAATCAGTTTCCATATTCTGTGACCATAAGTCAATAATCTTTTTAAAATTCCAGAATCAAAATCGCATAAGGATATATTGCACAGGTTTTGAATGATTATATATTTCTTCGGTTGGTAGGTAAGTGCACAGTGAGCCTACTATTTAGCAATATTTTCTTATATGGAAACGGATTTTGGATTGACCAAAAATAAAACAGTAGCAAAGTACACATTCCAATGCTCAATCCAAAAGGTTTTTCAAAATGCTTTTTTTCCAAATATTTTTTCACTATAGTTATTTGAAAGTTAGTCAAGCTTTTTATTCCCAATATACATTGGTTTGAAATTGGATTGACTTAATTATGTTTTTAGTCCCCATAAAATTTCAAAGTTTGATTTTAGTCCTTGTATAAAAGTTTTAGTCCCTATAAAAGTTGAAAGTTTGTTTTTAGTCCCTGGGGTTGGCTGGGGTTAACGGCTCTAACGTGGCCGTTAACGACGTTAACGTGGCGCTGACATGGCGTGCCACGTGGCATAACCCAAAATTTTAAAATTTTACCCATGACCCATACCCACCCAAAATTGACTCGACCCAGTTTGATTTAAATTAAAAAAAAAAAACAATTTCCCTTAACCCCTGCTTTTCTCTTCTCTCATCTCTCTCTAACCCCACCTACCCCACCATCTGTCTCCTCTCATCTCTCTCTAACCCCACCCATGTAACATCCCGCTCTTTCTTTAGCGAAATCTCGCCAGATAAACACTTAGGGATTTCCATGTTTGGTTGAACAATTGAAATTATGAACGCTTGAGATTAAAATTGTCTGTAGGAAAAAAATTCTATTCATTTTCTTAAAATTCTACAGACACTATAATGAACCCTTATTGTCGTCTGAGTATAACCACACTTCTAAAGTGTCTGTAAAAGGCACGGCTACAGATGAAAATTCATAAATACCCCAAATGAACCTAGATTATTCTTTAGAAAAATTAGGAGATCACAAGGACGTGATCGGAATATTTTTAGAATAACTGCATGCAAAGTACTAGGACCGAAAATGATAAAACCTGATCAAAATTGATCTACTAGAGCCCGTTAATTCTTGGCCACAAAAAGTGGCCAAGACACAAGGCCATACACGGCCAAGAGGGTGGCCACTTGGCCAAGTCAAAGTCCAACTAATGAGTCATATGGTGACTAGGTTAGGATGATGTCATGGATGACATAAGCTTAGGGGCAATTTGGTAAATTGGCCAAGGGCAATTTGGGGATGAAAAATTTGGCCCCAAGGCATATAAATACCCCCAAAATCTGAATGTTTAAGAGAAAAAATAAGAGACTTTGGCCAAACTCTGTCCGTTTACACATTCAGCTGTTACACTGTCCAAACACCAAACCAAAGACTTTTCTCACAAGACCTAACCTAAGTTCCTAAACCCTAACCTCATAAATATTCATAGAATTTTAGAAAAGCCTCTCATACTTCTATTCTAAGGGTAAGAGCTTGGAGGCAACCAAGCAAAGTCTGCACAAAATAGCGGAACCAGTTGCAGCAAGGGCAAAACGTGGGTAAACCGACATAATCACTGTCTATGTGATTAGAATGTATGATGATGAGTGTGCTATGGTTGTGTTAGAATATGTTAGGTTTTAATTGCTAAGTGATGTTCTTGAATATGACAATTGATTATACTTGTATCTGGAAGTTTCTGCAGATCTGGAAATTGTTGGAATAATTGTTAGAAATAGGATTGATTTATGTTTATGAGAATATGAGTATGAAAGTATGTGATATTTATGTGTTAAAAATGATGGGAAAAATGAGGGGAAACTCTCTTGAAAAGAAGAAAGAAAGGCTATGCAGAACATGGAAAATTGTAAGACTTGGAGCTGAAATTCGTCAGGTGTGCGCTAAGCGGCCTTGAATGCTGAGCAGCCTGACTGAAGATTCAAAGTTACATAATTTAACGAAAAGCTTTCTAGACCACCTGCAATCATCCATGGGGCTACTGAATGTTGTTAAGAATCAGTTTGAAATAATTATGAGCTATATGATATAATACATGTTAGATGTTTATAATGATAGGAGATTATATGATGATTGTTTGATATGATGAAATAAATGATGAAGATCATGACACTACTGTGTATATGATTGCTTTAAGATGATGAATAAATATGATTGCTTTAAGATGATAATGAACTGTGTTTATTATATATGAATTGTTGCATCAAAGGTCGAACTGTGCACGTGATGATGATGAGAGAAAACCCCTCTAAAAGGGCCTAGGCTCGATTTTTGGGGAATGTCTTAGTCCCGGTCGAGTCCTAGGTCTGACCCTAACGCCATCTCAGGGTGGTAACCTCGGTTGTGGTTGGCGATTTACTCATGGTCCAGACCATTCAGGTTCAGCGCTACCTGGTCGTCACAACGCGGGCTGTAAGCGTGGTTATAGCCGTGTGGCCACCGTTATAAGGGATGAAGGTGAATATGCTTATAAGCCCAGCCTTGTAGAGCATAAGTATAAGTGGATGCCAGCTGAAACTTATACCAATTTTTAAAAAATGAGATTCTTGCAGTAGTGTAGCTATGTGAACTATGTGATATTATATGACTTAGGAGTTAGGCTAGAGAACAGACGACGTAGCTAATGAAAGTATAGGTCCCTCAGTCACCTAGTAATATAGATAAAGCTGCTCAGGCTTACTATAGACATTAATAACTAGTAGGGCTTCAGACTTTTGAATTTTATCCCTATGGCGATTTCAGACCTCTAAATTTTTTTTTATTTAAAAAAAGGGTCTGAAATTGTCATAAGGGGTGGTGATTTCAGCACCCAGACCTATACAATTATAAATTTGTGTTTCGACCCATATTTTAAAATATCTCAAACCCTAAACCCACACATAAGTTAAAACCCCAATAGTGGATGCAATTTCAATGTACTTAGAACATTTTTGTTTTCTAAATTGCACCATACATACAAGATCCACTTTGCCCTCAAAAGATCATCACCATTTATAACTTCAATTGAGTTTTATTCTACCCTGCTATTGCCTCATAATTGTCTTAATTACTTGGATACTATTAATATTTGTCAATATTTACGATTATTAACTTTGATATGTTTATATATTCGGCCTAGTTTACTATTTTTATTAAAGGAAAACAAATGAAGCAAATATAGTTTAATATGGTAACAAATGTATATATAAATAATATGAAACTAGATTGATACCCGAGCATTGTACGAGTCACATTGCTCGAGGGGTAAAATATAGAAATTATATAGTAAATATAGTAAGAATAATTTGAAAAGCATGGAACAAAAAACCTTGGCGGACACACATTTCAAAAGCACGAGTCCATAATATGCCTTTTTTTTACACTATAGACCCCTTTGAATTGGCTAAAAAACAACTATTTTTTTAAAAGGAAAACAAGTGTTAAAACAATAGGGGAGGCGCGTGAGTGAGCTTGTCTGTGATGCTGACGAGCACGAACAGAGAAGAGGGACTGATAGAAGAGAAAATGAGGCAGTTTTAATTGCTTTTAAAATTGAGGGTGCGATTTTTGTGTATTTGGAAAAACAAAATAAAGTGGCACTACAGTAGCACCTTAATTCGTTGTCCACAGAACAGAATCGCATTTCAAAAGCAGAATCCATAATGTACTTCTTTCTCACACTCTATATCCCTTTCAATTGATTTAAAATAAAAATAATTTTTTTAAAGAAAAACAAGTATTAAAATGCAACTTAAAAATAACTTAAAGAAAATAAGCCAAAATATTACTTTTTTTTAAGTTGGCAATGATCCATTTCTAAAAAATGAGAAATTTTTGTATGCTCGTGTAACACATTTAATACGTGCTTTAGGGGCATCATTAGCTATTTATTTCTTAGTCTTCACATATTTTTTGCACTGACAATGTAAAAATTCTTTACACAGTTGTCCAATTAATTTATTTCATTTGGATGACCATTCAAGCATTATGTGTGATAATCAATTATATTTGTTGACATGTTAGTATATAATTGGATGGCAGTGTAAAACTCCTTGACACTGTCAATATATTTTAAATTAAAATGAATAGTTGATAATGTTCGTAGAACACGCTTTTAACGTATTCTAAAAACATACAAGAATTTCTAAAAAAAATGGTAATATAAGTGGATTGTAGTAAAAGTATCTTGTAAATAAAAATAAAACTCTTTAAAAAAAATGAATTTTTTTTTTCAAAAAAAAATCCAATCCAAACAGGCTCACAGCAGACTCATATTCTTGTGAGTATGTGCCCTGGGTCTCTATGCTTTTGAAGGGTACAATTTGCATAACTATATTCATTCACATACAGATATTATATATTCGTTCTGCCAGAACAGCTGACGCCATCTATGTACGTTAATGGTAGATAACATGAGATGGCTAAATAACTCTTAAGATTAGGTCAAAGGAAAATGATGAAAATGAAAGACAAAGGAAACGTTGATTCGGTTTTTCAATTGGTGTAGTTTTTTTCTACAACTTTGTACCGTTTCTTTAGAAAAAGATAAACAATTTCTTTTGTACATAACATCCATGCTATCAATTGCATTCAATGAAATTCTGTTATAGGAAGTAAAAGGGCGAGGAGCGTTGAAGGCAAGCTGGGATTAATAAGGAAGGAGGGCTGAAAATCTGATAGTTACTACAATAAGCTTATGTGTCAGTCTCTCAGTACATGTAACAAATCAAATTTAATAGATTATAAATAGATAGATAGATTCTTTGACTTGCAAACTTCGAAAAGAAAAGATTTAAGTCTTATGATGGCCAAAGGAACACTTCTTTTTTCTCTACTCATTGTTCTGATCATAGTTCAAGCAGGTTTAACTTATGTTTTGTTAGTGTTTATTTTTATTTTTATTTTATATTAAAAACTTTTCACAATACAAAACCACGTCAACATTCCAATTTTCCTTCAAATTTGTTTGTTAATAATTGAGACAATATCTTATTGCAGTTTGGTTGAGTGACCAATATGATGGCTTGCACTTTCTTAAATATATGTCTAAAAAGTTTTCCACTTACTGTTCTCCATGATGTGTTTTATTGCGTCCATGTCAATTGACAAAAATAAATGATTTTCCGGATGTATTGAAGGCTGCGCAATAAAGTGTTGCTTTGATTATCATAATCCAGGTTGTACAAATGTAACTTGCAATGCACATTGTCAAACTAGCTGCAGGGGAGGATTTTGCAAGAAACTAGGCGGAAAGAATCATTGTCATTGCGATTGTTAAGATGATATGTTTCACATAGTTTCAAATATAAGGGTTTCAATTGAGAAAGGATAACATTAGCTAGTATTTAGAATACGTTTAAATTTAAATATTATATTAAGTTTATCTTTTAGGTTATTGTCATCTAAATAAGTTGTACTTTATAATCAATTTATTTATTTAATATTTTCTCTAATATAACTTACATTTGAGTTCAACCAATCTTTCTATTTAAAATGTCTTCATGAATGTCGATACTCAAACTCCATTGTATTGAATGAGTTTTTGTTAATAAAGTTCATTTAATTAGCTAGTATTTTATGAGTTAAAAAATTTCAATTCTTTCTTAATCATAATATTTTAATTCCTATTTAAATTTTAATTTTTATTTCGTACCCTTCATTTTTCTATTACATTCTATATTTATTGTATAGATAATTTCGTTTAAAATATCGGTGAGAGATTTGCTACATACATATTTGCATAATTAAAATTGATCTAAATGGTAACAAAGGGAAAGTTTCAAAAATTTCAGCATTAATTTTCTCGTATACAACACCCAAAGAAACAAATTGGTGCTGGTGTGTTTAGGCTTTGAGCCTTTTGTAATCCTCGGAAGCATTTATACCGGGGCTCGTCAATGCGAAGCTTGTAGCTATGGCTGTCAAACAAGCTGGGCCAAAAACATGTCTATTTTTTGGGTCTAGTTCATTTATGGTTAGTCCGCGGGTCTATACGGGCCGGCCCACCAGTCTGTTTATTTTTTTTAAAAAATTCAAAAAAATTAAAAATTAAAAAAAACTATTTAAAAATTTTAAAAAAATTCACGGGCTCACGTACTAGCCCGCTGGCCTAAACAATTTTTTTTCAAATTTTCACGGGTCTAGTTTTTGCATGTAAAATCCGTCCATTTAACCGGGTAAACGGGCCGGGTTCATTTTGATAGCCCTACTTGTAGCCACATGTTATAGAGGTGTTAAAGACACAAAAAACCTAACATAAAATTACAAACCTAACCTCCTAAGGTTGAAAGTAAAAAGATACATATATATTAAGGCTGTCAAAATGAGCTCGGTCTACGAGTTCAGCCCGTTTACCCGATTAAATGGATGGACTTTACATGCAAAAAATAGACCCGTGAAAATTTGAAAAAAAATTACCCGACCCGTTTAAGCCTCGCGGGCTAAACGAGGCAGCCCGGCGGGCTCACGAGCTAGCCCGTGAGTCTATGAAATTTAAAAAATAAAATAAAAAGTACCCGTAAGAGTTGTAGCATAACAATATTTCATTAGAATAAAAGAGTTATATTATTGGAATATATATATATATACATATATATAGGAGTTATTTTAATAGCAAACTAAATTGCTAAGTTGTTTTAGTCATAATTAAAACATTTTTTCATCCCATTGAAAAAGTGTCTAAACTTATAACTATATTGTGTCTAGCGTCACTACAACTATCTACAACAACATGCAACGCACCACTAACAATGTGCACACCATGATGTCTCCTGTTAAGCCTCTCAAATATTGACAACCCTAATGATGCACCATAAATATTCAATTCAACTATGAACCCCAATTCAAAATGTAAATAGCGTCGGTCCATTACAAGCATTGCAAATTGTATACCATTTGTTACTCCTCACACTTGAGTTGTATTGCAGTGGTTTCTCTAAGTCACAACATCATTTTAACTTTTCCATCTTCATAATTGGAAATCATCTGGGTTCACCAAAAATGGACTACACATACAAGTCCAACACAACTATTTCACCAAAAATTGTGTTATTTGTACATTGAAAAACGGCGTGGATATCTTGTCCCCCTTCTAACAAAATTACGAATCTTGGGTTCATCTTCCCCGTTTAAGCCAAATTCCTTCACTTTCCCTTCACCAAATGTGACATGTGTTGTGCAGACCAACGAACATTATGAATGTTGACTTGCATAAGCTACAGGTAGTCTTCATTTTACTCGTAAATGCAACAACAAATTTGTCATAGTCAAACATCCCCGTCAACGACAAAAATTTATCAACACACACCAACATTTACTAAGCACACACTTGCCACTGTTGCCTACATAAACATTATTGCCACATCCTACGATTGTTCTTTGCTAATTCAGTCTTGCAAACCAACTATGATTACCTGAGACGATAGCAACAATTATGTTCAACTATCAATACATTGTTACAAACAGAATTAAATGAAAAAACAGTGTGTGGGCTAAATAAAATAATCACCATTGCAATCAATGTCCACTGTGAGGTCTTCCGCAGACTAAGCGACGATATGATTGCCCGAGATTGTTTTCATCAGTCCTACGATTGCCATGGTGACACATGGAAAGCATACCAACCCTAAACCCCCCCCCCAACCATCAGAACAACCATTGATTCTCCTACATCGACATGGACCCTAAACCCTTAATCCAACATCACCCCAACAACAATTTTGTGATCCTGTCACTATCTCAACCCTAAACCCAATCACCATTTCACCCATAAACCCTAAAATCTCCCCGTCGGGTAGCTGCAACTAAATGTTGTCGTGTTTACTGAAAGCAAGCACTTATTCTTTTCATCTCTGCAAGGGCTTGTTGGTCATTACCCCATTTACGAAGCTAAACGTCACAAACCGAAAACTTGTTGTCCCACCAGTGGCCCTTGTCACTATCGTTTCCATGGTATGTGCGCTTAATGAATGTATACCGTTGGACGTGTCAGGCAATAACATGAAGGGTTCTAATCACGGGCGTTGTGTGTGCCCGCCAACCTTCCCCGCTCAATGTGCAGGTTTTTGGCTTCACACCATAAATTTGTTCATAATCCTTTTTGGTTGTGCTCAATAAGTTCCTCAAGCTTGTCCAAAGTCAAGATCTTTATTATATAACACTAAGGATGCATTTGGTATTAGGAACATGACAGGGAAACAAAGATGCAATAACAAAAAATTTTATATTTTTTATACTTCACTGAAATTGGGATAAAGGACACTGATTTGGGTCTGAAGGGACATAAACTTTTTTTATCTCTGTTTCCATGTCTTTGTTCTCTTGTATTGTCTCTAATACTAAATGCAACCTAAGTGGACTCTTCTGTACTAACCACAATTTGTTTGGGCTTCTTTATATTTTTAAGGATTTTGCTTCTTTAGTCTATTGTAATGTCTAACATAACGATTTGAGATTTGAAAGATTGATAAATAATCATTGAAGAGTGGGACTCCATTGACTCCAGAAGTAAGTCATGGTGTACTTACTCCACTTAATAACTTTTTGTGGCCAATGAATTCAATCAATTTGACCACTGAATTTAGAGTTCCTGTCAAGTAGATCAAACCCATAAAATTTTCATTCAATTTAAAAATTATTTGATACTTTATCTTTCTACTTTATTTTTAACGTATAATAAAATTTTGAAAATATGAAAAAAATAGTATCGACTATTAGATTTAATATCTAATGTTGTCCATTTTTTGTTTTAAATTGGTATAGTTGTTCTTCAATACAATATCACATAATTAAACTTTGATTAAACTCATTTGGCTATAAAAAATTATTGAGCAAAATAAGTGTATAATGACTTACTCTAGAGTCAATGGATCCCCATTCATTATTGAAATATGAATATTTTTACCTAAAATTTTTAATTTTTTACGCTAACATTCAGTTAAATCTTATCACATAAGTAAAAATAGTTGACTCTCCATGATCACTTGAAAAGTCATGCATATGTGATGACATTGTAAATTTTTTTACATTAAAAGTAGATGCCAAGTATTCTCATATTTGTAATGGACGATGACTATGCTGCACTTAGTGAAGAATGGTGAATCACACACCAAGTCATTTTAAACCATCATATTTAAGTCCATCATTATCGAACTACAAAGCACAAATTTGAAAGTGGCAGTGGTGAGTAGTCTTAAAATCTTGCAGCTCGGTGGTGGACACAAACACGAGCAGCTGGTAGTAGGTAGTGACTCTGCAACCGTCGAAACCAAAGTGCGAATCCGATCCATCATTAGATCTGATCTCATCTTAAGCACCCACTCATTTCCATGGATCGGGTGCTGAAAGCGGCGCGTGCCTCCGGTTCTCTCAACCTCTCCAATCGCTCCCTCACGTAAACTCCCCAATTATATCTATCTCTGTCTCCCTTTCATTTCTTCATCACTGTGATGTGATCGATCTCACTGATTCGTTCATTCATTTTCACGATTGTTGTTGCAGGCAAGTTCCCGATGAGGTCTACCGCAATCTCGAGGGGCTCGGTGGCGACGATAAGTGGTGGGAGGTAAGTCTCTGCATTTTTTGCGTTACGCATATGGCTATCAAATCTTTCTTGATTCTGTTAAATAGGGTAGCTAGTGGAGCTAGATTAATTGCTATCTATTGTATGTATAGATTAACTTATTTATAGTTAGACACAATCTATAATAATAAAATTTACTGAGACAACTTTTGAATTGGAAAATAAGAGATTAGTTTTGACGCAATGCTACCAAATATGCTATCAAATGTGAGACTTTAGAGGTAGTACTTGTGAGAATCAACAACTCTGCTGATGTGCAATATATGATTAGATGTCTATGTAAAGTAATTTTACAGTCTTAGCGCATCAAAAATAAATCCTAAACAAAATTACAATTACTATCTTTTTTGTTTTCCTTCAAAGTAATCAGTACCCAAACATGCTATAACTACTCTACCTTCACAAATGTGAACACAGTGATGGATGAATGAATCCACGCGAGAGAGCTCAAAGAACTACTTGAGCAATGGAAGAGAGAAGAGAAAGCGAATTCTGGAAACGACTTTAACAAATGAATGCTTGAGTTGCATTGATACATTGTGCATCTATATATACATCAGACTAAGATACAAACAGAAATAACTAACCGAAGGAAAGTTTATCTGACAAGCTAACTAACATATGTGTGATGCTACATCATCTAGTAACTAACACGGCCTGTGCACAGCATGTGCCAAATGAGGGTTAAGACTAACTCTTATCTTATGTTGAGCTGAATCTTTTGAATTATCGTTTATGCATTTTGTTTGTGTTGGTGGTTACAGGCTTTGGAGCTTCAGAAGCTCATATTGGCTCATAATAGCATTGAGTTCTTAAAGGAAGATATCAGGAATTTGCCTTTTCTAGCAGTCTTGAATCTCAGCCACAACAGTCTCTCCGAGCTTCCTGCTGCCATTGGAGAGTGAGTGCTTAGAACTGTTTGATTTCGTGTTAATTTTTTGGTCTTTTTGAATGTTTTAACTGTGCATGATCTAAAGAAAAGCAAAACAAGAAAATAGTTTTTTTTTTCCCAATAAATAAATGAGTTGCTTATGGTAAATCTACTTTTTTTTAGAAGTACCTGAGTGTTATCTTAAAAGTACGCTTTTGTGACAAGTTTGTGGAAACACACCCGTTGTTTGTAATTGACAGGCTGCCCCAACTGAAGATGTTGGATGTTTCATTTAATTCTATATGTAAAATACCAGAGGAAATTGGATCGGCAACATTGCTTGTTAAGTATGCTGTTTCCATCTTCATTTTCATTATGCAGAAATGAGAATGTTGACATCTTGTGATTCTCCTTTGTACTTACTCTATGTTTGTTGCATGATTCTTTTTTAGGCTTGATTGTTCAAACAACAAGCTCAAGGAACTTCCAAGTTCACTTGGCAGATGCTTAGAGTTGTCTGACCTAAAGGTAATGCCTTGCATTGTTGAAACTGTTGCCTGTGGATCTATAAGTCATGTGCTTAGGTTATGCTGCTTATCTGGCATGAAAGATAGGTTGCTCAAATTATGCTTGTGATTATTGTGATTTCAACCTTGGAATGTTATCTAGTTTACCTTTCTTGATGAGTATGAATGGAATTTCGTTTGTGCCTAATTTAATGTGATAGCTCATGCTACCTGTTAACAATGAGATACTCTTGTTATTATATAAAATGCAATTTAAGATGGTATGGTTTTTTTGGGGGGTGCATGATTAAGGATGGAAATTTTCTTGTGATAACCACATTGATGTAGTAGCGTACGAAAATTATTGGCTTAAGTATAGTCTTGTCGCAGTTGTATTCGTTGTTGTTCTGTGTTCATATTGTCATGTCCATGCTCTTTGATGGAATGGGGCTTATGATTCTCCTTTTCAGGGATCAAACAATCTTATTGCAAGCTTGCCTGAAGATTTAGCAAATTGTTCCAAATTGTCTAAGCTAGATATGGAGGTATTAACTGGTTGCAAAATTTAGTATATTAAATGACAACAAATATCTGAGAAGTTATGGTTTTATTGATCAGTGCTCTCAGTATATCTTCTTTTTTTGTGTTTGCTAGGGAAACAAATTAACAATGATATCTGAAAATCTCATTTCATCATGGACCATGCTTACTGAATTCATTGCATGTAAGGGATTTCTTTCCCACTCTAAATATACAATTATGGTATCTATTAATTATTTGATATCTATAAGTATTTGGTAAACTTGTTTACATTGTTACCGCTGCTGCAGCAAAAAACTTGCTGACTGGCATACCAGATGGCGTTGGAGGCCTTTCACGTCTAATTCGTCTTGACCTCAATCAAAACAGTGAGTTCCTTGAACAGATAGTCAACAGTTTTCTATTTCTCCCTTTCATCTTGTCTTATATCTTATATGTGTCCATGTTTTGTGCAGGAATCTCATCAATCCCTTCATCAATTATGGGTTGTCATTCACTCGCAGAGCTTTATTTGGGGTCTTATTCTAACCTATTAAGAAGCAAGTCTTCATATTATTAAAAGCATACCATGCACTTGTTTTCTTCTACTTAAAACTTCTGCACATTTGATACATATTGTGATTATTTTTAAACTCTTTTAGGAATAACAATCTTTCTACAGTACCTGTGGAGATAGGGGCCCTTTCTCGTCTAGGGACTTTAGTTCTTCACTCTAACCAGGTAGTTAGGACTGAAATGGTTGTTTGTAATTATATTGCCATTCACTATCTTCTAATTTTTCCTGTTCTCTTCTCCCTTGACATTTGATTATTAACTCAATTGCTTATTGATTTTTTTTAAATCACAGCTGAAGGAGTATCCGGTGGAGGCGTGCAAATTGAATCTTTTAGTCTTGGATCTTTCAAATAATTCATTGAGTGGGTTACCCCCTGAAATGGGTAAGGTCATCAAGTTTTGGTACTTTATGAGTCTAGTTTGACGTATTTTAGAAAGAAAACAGTTGTATGTAATTAATAAGTATACAAATTTCTACAGAAAAAAAATAAAGGAATACAAATTTTCTACCTCAACAATCGGTACTTCCTCTACATAGTAATATTAGTTTCTAAAAGTCACATCTTCTACCAAGACATAGGAATTTGCAGGGATTCTCACAATTGTCAAGAGAGTTAATCATTCTTCAACTTTGTAATTTTATGTTCTCTTAAGTGTCTTAGGGTAACCTTTCCAGCAATTTCTTAAATGGTTTGGCACTATGTCATATAATATCCCTGAACATTTCCTCTTTGGGCCTTAGCACATCTCAACTTTCCCACAGTGTGATGATATTAATGTGTTGAAGCATTTAGAGAGTAATATGGAAATAATTTAACATGGGTGAAGAAATAAATAAATCGGTCTTTTCTCTTGTTTAGGCAAGATGACTACCTTGAGGAAACTTCTGCTTACCGGAAATACTCTGCGAACTCTTCGAAGGTACGGAGAATGGTTTGGTCCATTCTGTCGTTAATATTTGTATCTGTAATCGTTTTAAACTAATGCATTTTCCTGCAGTTCATTAGTCTCTGGACCTACACCAGCATTACTTAGATATCTGCGAAGTAGACTTTCTGAAAGTGAAGGTATGTTACAATGTTAAATGCATATAACTTTATCTTGCACCTGATTATTATTTGGTGTCACAATATTTTGGAATTATTCTGCAGATTCGGAAGCGATAACCACAACAAAAGAGGACGTAATTGCAATGGCTACCCGATTGTCTATCACTTCAAAGGTGTTGTATCTTTAGAAAAGGAAAATATTCATTCTATAGATTGCATATATGTCCTTTTGGTCACTAACTGAGTATAGTCAATCATGTCAGTCAATCAGTATCGCTATGTTTATGTGCATTAGTTGCTTCAGTGGGATCAGAAAGCTACTTTGTAACATGTATAGAGTACTAAAGTCAACTAGCTGCTTGAAATCACACAATTTGTATGAAGTTATTTTTTAAAGTTGAACGCCATTTTTAATTTTAAAAAAATCCAATTAAAAAAAAAAAGGAAAAGAGACAATTGTGTATTAAGAAATAAAAATTAATCAATTAAAAAATCTACTATATATAAGTATTTTATTTTTTGCTTTTAGTTCAATTTAAGAAAAAATAAAAATGCTTTTATTAAATTCACACTAACAAAAATTGTGGATTGATAGGCATGTTAGTACCTATCAATCTACTAATCGAGTAGATTGTTTTTTGTTTTGTTTTATTTCTTTTGGTATGAGAAATTGGCTTGACTGGTCTTAGATTAAGAATCCGTTTGGGATAAAAAATAACCAAATTTGATTATGTTTGTTATCTATTAATCATATAACATCTAAGTTGATTACGTAATGAGTATAACAATGGATTCATTAATGATATTATCATGTTGATACTTGATTGTGTTTGATATTCATTAACTCAATGAGACACTTATGTTCTATAGTGTATTTTTTTCCCCTTCCAGTTCAATTTATTTAGCCTGAAATTCATTTTGTCACCAATTGATTCTGTTTATAAATTTGTAAATTTTGTCCAGGAACTGTCAATGGGAGGGCTAGGGTTGAATACTGTTCCACCAGAAGTATGGGAATCAGGGGAGGTCATAAAACTTGATCTTTCCAAAAACTCCATTCAGGAGTTGCCAGTTGAACTTTCTTCTTGTGTTTCCCTCCAGGTTAAACTTTATCTTCTGTTTGTATTTCCTGTAGGATGCTGTTTCAAGAATCTAAGTCAGCTTGTTTGTTGAGTAGTAATGGTGTAAGTTAATGCTTTGGGAGTAGACACTGACGTAAGACTTACAAATGAGATAAGTGTCTATAAAAGCTGAGGACACTGTAGACTGGATTTGAAATACAATTTTGCAGTTTAATCAATATCTAAAATATGTTTGAGACAAAGGACCCTTTCATCTCTGATCCGTAAAGGAACAAATGATGAAAAGCTTATGAATTGTGCCAATTTTCTATAAAATCAACTACTACTAGTTGCTTGATTTTTAGATATGTTTTGATAACTGACTTTTTTGTGGAGAGGGGCAGGGGAAGAGTACTAACTGGTCATAAATTGTCCTGCTGCAGATCTGAAACTCTCATATTAATTCATTTGTATGATTTTGCTCTTTCCAGACATTGATTTTATCTAAGAATCAAATTAAAGATTGGCCAGGTTCAATTCTTAAGTCACTTTCGAGTCTTTCATGTTTGAAGCTGGACAACAATCCCCTCAGACAGGTAATGACTACTCCGCCACTGTTTGTTTCCAAAGACATGCATTACTCTTTCTGTGTGGAAGACTAGCAGTAAGTCAGCTGTATGCAATGAAAAAAATTATCAGAGGAGGAATCCTAGCAGTAGTATAAATTGTGTCCACATGCTTTATTTTCTGCTGTAAGTTCCAATCAGAAGGGTGATATGCTGACCTATCTATAACTTGATAATAGATACCTTCAGATGGCTTTGAAGCAGTGCCTATGCTTCAGATCCTTGATCTAAGTGGTTGTGCAGCTTCATTAGTTAATGGTCCAGCATTTTCTAGTTTGCTGCACCTTCAAGAGCTTTACCTGAGGTTGGTTACTGAAAGCTATAGCTTGTGTGAGTAGAATACACTATCACACACACAGATTTAACTTTCAGATACTTTTATATTATTGGGAGCTTGTGATTAACCTCCACATCACAACATAACAGAAGAATGCAGCTTGGTGAATTCCCATCAGATATATTGAGGTTGCATCAGCTACGGATCCTTGATCTTAGTCAGAATTCCCTTCAATCAATTCCTGTGGTAACTTTTTTTTTTTTAAATCTCTGTAGAAAATTAGAATTAGTCTTTTATATATATATGCCTCTTTGATTCAGAAGCTCAAATCTTATCACAGTAAAATATTTCTGCTTTATTGGCTTGACAGTAACTTTAAGAATCCACCAAGTTTTCTTAATTTGGTTGTTATTGGCTTGACAATGTTTTGGGTGTCTTCATTTCGAAGTGTTCTTCATGTCATGTTCATTTCTATGGTAGACAATGTATTTTTCCAGTTGCATGCGTAAAAAACACCAGATTTCTGTCTACAATAGATTGATAATTGAAGAAAGATGTCACAGTACAATCTTTCCCTCCAGACTTACATGTGTAATTGGTCTGTAAGGGCTGAGTTATACACATGTGCATGCACATATACACACTCATCTTAATTAAACCTGTCTAGTAGACACAAGGATCTACTTAAAAATAAGTAAAATTTGCTACTATTTTAGGTTTTCTTTTGCTTTTTTATATCTTCTGTGCCTTGCTTACCTGCCGACTTGCTTTCAGGGGATAAAAAATCTCACTTCTCTCATGGAGCTTGGTTTATCTGATAACAACATCTCAGCCCTTCCTCCTGAGCTGGTGAGAAAAAACACTGGCCCTTCTCCATAAAGGGGAGAAAGGTTCTCATTTCACTCAAACTTTGAGAAATAGGTGGTGCTATACCTATCAATTTCAGCATATAAAACTATTTAACTAGAAGGAAAAAAAAGAAGGAAAAGAAGTCCAACAACAACCAATCTTTTTCTCACTAGATGTGGTCTGTTACATGATAATAAATAAAAATCATTTGACTAAGTCTCCATGCTATCATTTCGATCCTTGTTTTTCTAGCCTTAATTCATTACCTTATTTTTAAGAAATTGATTTGATCAGGGCTTGCTGGAACCAAGCCTTCAAGCATTGAGACTTGATGGGAATCCACTCAGAAGGTAACTTTCTCCTGGCGCCAACTTCTTCATATGCTTTCTCAATATGGAGATATATATATATATATATATATATATATATATTTTTATAATTTCCTATTTTCTATTCCTGGTTTTTACATCTTTGTTATGTGACAAATTTTCAAATGGGGAAAGGTTAACAAAAAAAATCACGATTAATAAGCATATTTTAAACTAATTCCTCCCTTCTTCCAAATAGCATTGCCAACTTTGTACTCCTTGAAGTGGATGGAGCCTCAATGCCTCTCGAACACAAAAGTTTTATGTTTTTGTATATTTAGTATTGTGGTAGTAAGGTACTTGACTAGTTCAAAGACAAGATTTTACTTGATCAAATGCACTCTTGCAAAAGGTAAAATGCAATGCGTCTTAACAAAGCAGAAACAAGATAAAAATCAGCTGAATCATCACGACGTGTGGAGAGTTAGGTGTCAAAATTGAACTGATAACCTTGATGAGCGAAATGTTTTAGTTGCAGTGAACTCATACGTCTCTAAAGTGTCCATTTTTCTTCTAGAGAATGTGATTTTGCTGTGTGAAAAGGAGCATAAACTGATAAAACAGAAGAACAAGTTGAAGAAGAAAACTCTTTTCATTCATGAGCCAAGAGCTCTCTTATATACAAGGGATTGGTTACCTGTTCATCGAGTAACTGCACTAACTACCATATAACTAACACAACTGAATTCTAACTACCTCTAACTACTAAGTTAAAAGTTTTTACACACTATTATAAACTCGTCAGTTTGACCTTTTATTTAGCATCTGGAAAAATTTAGGATAAATTACCAAATGAAAGAAACATATTATCCATGTGCATTAATGTTTGATGATCATGACTAATTTTTCTGTATTTGTTCCAGCATTCGGAGGACTGTTTTGGATAGAGGAACTAAAGCTGTTCTGAATTATTTGAAGGACAAGTTGCCGGAGCAATAGTAATTTTTTTTCTTCTTCTTTGAAAGTATTACACTGGTCATGGACAAGTAATTTATTAGTGTTCAAATGTTTTATGTCAAGGTGTTGCATTCTTTCAGTTATATGTTTGTATCTTCAATGATCTGTGTTTGTGTTTCATTGCTTTTGTGGGTGCTATTTCTTGAAACTCAAATGTTACTACTTGAAAATTGAACAATACTAAGTGATTTACTGCGCTGGTATGAGTTTGTGTGACTTCATATATTTTTTCCTGCAATGGTATTAATAGTGTAACCGACTAATCTAGCTTGAGGTACTGTGGTTGTCCCTTTTAACACTTGTTTGTGACCCTTTAAGAAAGGAGACAAACTTGTCTACCACTTGATCAACTTTGTGTTGGTATATAAAAGTGCATTCTAAATTACCAATACAGTGTGTTATAATAGTGAAGTATCTTGAGCATGTTAAAGGTTGCTCAAATAATGTTTTTATTTACAAAATCTTACATATTTTTTTACCTTTAAAATGACCGTTAAAATTTAAGGTATTTGTAGATATATATTTTTTTAGTATAACTTTTTTATTTATTATCACTGTTATATTATGTATAATTTTTTTATTATCAATTTAAGTATTGATATGAATTATCTTATTTATAATATTTAAAAGGCTTGGGTATTTTATAAAATTTTCAATTAAAAAAAATGAATACCAAACCAATTTAAATAAGTGTGTTTTTGTTTTTTCTCAAATATAATCAAATTGAAACTGAAATAAATTTTAGGGTAAAGTATACTTGTGATAATGGTCATTTAGTCTCTCAAAGTATAAGCATTAATTAACTTAGTGTTTAATATTTAAAACTTGACTTTTTAATCTATGAAATTATAAGTCGCGGATCAATTAGTCTTTTATCTCATTATTACTACTGCGCCATCATGTTTTGCTGATTTGTAATATTAGATGACAATGTGATAACAATTGGAGTTGTAAATGAATTGTGAAAATACTTAATATTGCAGATGAGGTTGTGGAAGCATTCACAGTAATAAATGAAGTTGTGATATCAATTGATATTTGCAATTATAAGTCCTTTCACAATCACATTTTCAACCCTAAATGGTATTACAATCTTATTTACGGTCTTCGTTTTTGTTACACCCCATTTAATGTGACAACTTAACGATAACATTAATGATAATGAACTGAAGAATTCACTTGTGTTATAACTTAAAATTTCAAATACCAAAAAAGTCAATTTTTAAATTCCAGTGATCAAAGTGAATTATCCTTACACTTTCAAAGACCAAAATAGTCAATTAGTCAGTTTTTGTACATATACATGCTTTCAATGTAAACATGTATATGTAATATGCTTCAGGTAAATAATTTACAAACGTATGGGTGGTGGTACTGAAATTGCCATAGGGGTGGCGATTTCAGCATCTTGAATTTTTTTTTTAAAAAGTGGGGCTGAAATTGCAATAGGGGTAGAGATTTAAGCCCCATTTAAAAAAAAAATTTACGGAGCTGAAATCGGCTGAAATCAGTGGCGATTTCAGCTCCACTTTTTTTATAAAAAAAATTCACAGTGATGAAATCGCCATAGGACCTTGCATTAACAGCTGGCACTGACAAAGTGAGCATAGAGGCTAGAATGGACTTTCGCTTGGAAAAGTTTATTAAGACGGAGCATTTATTTGAAGCCATCAGAAATATACATACACATTGCAAATAGTGAAACGGTGTATGCCTTTACGGCATTCCCTATGTATATGTAGTCTATGTTTTGAATTAGAATTTGCGAATTGCTCTTGATTTTGTTAAAATTGATTTGATTAAAAATGAGCATGCTAACGTGACTTATGTTTAACAACTTTTATTTTAAAAGTTATTATGATAAAATAAATATTATTTAAATGATATTAATTAAAATCACTTTAGAATGTATAATGGAATGAAATTGTAAGAATCCAATTCTTTTTATTCTTGTGATTTCTCATAATGGGATGAGAAGGAAAAAATCTGAGGGCCTTTTTGAGGGTAAACTCAAACAAGGTATGAATAAAAATCTGAATTTGGTAGGGGCCATTTCTGAGGGCCTTTTTGTCTTTTTGTTTTGTTATTCTCCATGAGTCTGGTGTTTTGCTAGCCTTTCTGGGCAAAGACTAAATTGGTCTGCGTTGTGTTTGGGACCAACTTGGTCCTGGGAAAAACGCTTTAAGTCTAAAAACTTGAGGGACTTGTTAGCAAAGCATAAGTTACTATTTTATTTTGCAGTGTTCCCTGTTTTGGATGTCCAATAAGGGGTTATTTTCTTTTGCTTATTTTGGGTTGCAAAGATATCATTTTCCTCGAGGTTTCGCTTCCGAAGAAGGTTAGTAGGATTCTGGTCTTCATTGCTACAATTCCAGTCGATTTGGGTCGTTGGTTGGCCCACTATTTCTTCTCCCACCTTTTATTGGTCTCTCCATTGATGATGGTTTCAGATTTTTGTGCTGATTTGCTGATTTTTTTCTTTTTTCTTATGAGTTGCACGGAAGGTGTTTGTTAAAATGTATGAATGAAAGTAATCAAGATTGGGTAACTGTAAAGCATGGGTACGCGCAAGAAGCCAAAGTACCCGTACCGGGTACTCGTACTCCTTGGGTATGTGTGGTTTAAATGCAATTCCACAATTGTAAATATCACCACTTTGAGGGGTTAAATATTTACTTCAGTAGTGTTCGATTTGGACTGTGGATTTCAAATCCGATGGCTGACAAACAAGGAGCAACTTGCTCCATAACTAAACTCGGACCAATGAAGTCAGAACCTTAGTTCTCGGCTAGAGATGATTGTTGCATGTTATTAGGAGATAAGAACAATTTGCTATGGTAGTTGGTGCATGACTAGGCATTCATTGTTAAAAGTTAAACATATGCTTGGCTTTTAACTTGTTTGATTCTGTTGCTAAGGCTCAAACCAAGGGTTTTGTTATCTGTTGTTTGATGATGGAAGTTCAGTTGTTATGAATAATGTGTAGAGTTACTCTTCCCTCTGGCAAGTTAACAATAACCTGATTTTCTTAGTTTGCCTAAGTTTGTTTAATCATTTAAAATTCATTAATAAACTTCATATGAAATTGTTTTATAAGCTTTTTAATTTATTGAAAATAGACTAACCAAACGGTTTTTCATTGTTTTCATTTTTTGGAAACAGGAAAGTTGGAATCAAAACAAAACATGTTTCAATTTCATAAAACCTGAAAATATAGAAAATGAAGCAATTTGTTGTTTTGATCATAAAGCAAATTTTTCTTTTCATTGCTTTGGAATATCCTTCAATGTAGCAACATCCTCTCTTTCTTTTAGTTCTTTGATATCATCGATTGTACTTGTTTTACTCTGTTAGAGACCATAATGAACCCATAATAGCCAAAGTGTACTTGAAGAAAAATTATAGAGGAGCGTGCGGAAGTGCAAGTCAAAGGCTGCAAGGAAATCAAATAGGCCCCGCGCCTTGTAACTAACTGCCGAGCCGTACTTGTGTGAGTGGGAGAGCAGGGAGTGTGTGAGATTCTAGTATGCAAGGGGTTATTTGTTTGGGAGTGAGGGCGTGAATGAGGTAGGAAAATATTGGAATTGGGACCCAGCTATTGGGAGAGACCGAGCCTCCTGAAAGCTCGGAGACTCTCTTTTCTTTTTCGCACATACTTTGTACTGTTACTCTTCTTGAGTGATATCTCACTGATATCAGCTCCAGGTTGTTGATAACACAGCAGTGTTCTTTCATTTCCCTAGCTCATTTTACCAGTTTCTATTATACTCTTTTTTTCAAAAAAAGAAATTTCTTAATTTTGGTTTTGCTATGGATTTTCATTCTTTTTCTTCCAATCCATGCACAGGAATATGGAGGCAAATGCAACACCCCATGATCTCGAGGATCAAGAAGAGTATGTGTTGCTTGACTTGGACGCTGTCACTGGCCTAATTGACATTCCACCAAATGCTAAGTATGTTCTAACTGTAAGTTCTCAATCTGCAACACACATTTCAATTGATTACTAGACTGTTGCTCCTTTATTTGATAAACACAATTATAAATCTTGATTCAAATTTTGTATTACCACATAGCATGCACCATTTAGGCTTTCCACGTGATGATTGGTGCATTTGACTTCTGCAATGGTTGAATAGTGTATTATATAAATGATGATAGAATATCGATTCCATTAATCCTATCAGGTAGATAAGCACTGGTTCTTATTTCACTAATAGTGTTTTCTTTTCTTTTCCTTTTCCCTTTTTCTTTTTTCCTATTTGCATTGTTCTTGTAATTGGCCATATGTAAGTTACCTTCTTGTTTGTTATATCCTGCCATTGTAAAATATGCTTATACTATTTGCTATTAATTGTAGGGCCTTGATACATTAAACCCAGTATTGATCATTGATGATAAATTGAAGCTGGTAAGTTATCTTCGGGTTAAGTGATATTTTTTTATTGTCATGTGAATCTGATGATGCTATTTAGAGCTAGTGATAGGGTGTGTTTATTTCAGCTTATTTGCCAAAATAATCACTTTCTTTTATTGAAATAATCAGTTTCTTATATTTGCATAAATTTTTAAAAATAATCAGAATCTCAAAAGAATCAGTTTTCAGCTTTTTTGGAGAAGCTAAACAAAATAACTTCTCAAAAAAATCTGTTTTCAGCCTTTTGAGTTTCATATCAAAAATCAAATTTTTAATCATTTTTTTTGAAAGCTGAATATCCATCCATGTGTTTAGATGTATGTCTTTAATGCTATATATGGGCTGATACCTGTAATGTTGTAATTTAGCTAGAATTTAGAAATTCTGGCATCTATTCAATTATTTTTCCTTTAAATTATATGAGCTAAAGTTGGGGATTTAAACTACTTTTCTGTGTTCTTGTGCCCCTTCCCTGAATGGTTAATGACCATTTGAAGGATTTATAATATTTGTGTTTATTACAAATACAGATTGGGGAATATGAGGAGACAATTGGCACATGTGTTGCCTTTACAGAACAAGGTGAGTTACAGTTCGTGTGTGCATAATACTTTTAAAAAGGGGAATTAGCTCTTCAAAACTAAGATTATGTTTTCAGGATACTCTGGGCTCTTGGTAGTTAAAGATTCAATGTTTTTATACTTGTGGTACTCTAAGAGAACTTATTTCCTAGAGCTGATTCTTCTTCCCCATTTCCTCAAGTGACAATTTTACAATGTTTGGATTTCTCGAATGATGAGTCATTGTTCTTAACTAGTCCTAGAACGCTGTTGGTATGTATCCTTGTAAATAATTTTGGATGTGTTGCAAGAAGAGTAGCTTAACTGTAATCACTTGATAATTTCGCCTTTTTAAATTTTACCGTTAAGGCACTCATTATGAGGAAGGCATCCTTATATGATACACTATTCTTAATTTCATTTGCTTCCCACTCACAAGATCTGATCAAATATAAGTTGTTTGATATAGCATCCCTTTGTGCAGATAACCCTGTGGTTCACGAAGAGACCGGACCATCTGACGCGAACCTTTTCTCCGGAACAAGAATAATCGATTCAAGTCAACCTCCAACAAAGCAAGTGAAACCTCTGTGCCAGCTTCATAAGGTTCTCAAGTTTAAATTATCACCTGATTCTGAAATTCAGGGTACAAAAGCTGAGGAAGGAAAATGAACTATCCAGTTACGCCATCATTTTGCGATATCTACTCAGAACTCTCAATTGAGAGAATTGATGCCAGTTGAGTGTACTTTATCAGATAACAAAAGACTTGCCTGTTACTGGGAGGCTGTGTACAGAGAACTTATTGCCTTTTATTTCTTCCTAGATATATACACAGAATTTTTTCTTTCTTTCTCTCAATAGGGGTGCCTTTTTCTTTGATGTGATAAGGGTCATGGCTTATCAATCAACAGTAGTTATCAATAGCGTGCTATAGCCGCGTAGCGATGCAGTGCAGAGGGTCGCCACATCAAGGAGGTGCGACGCATCGTAGATGCTATCGCGGCTGCTTTCGCAAGCTACGGGCTGCGATTTCATTTTGAAGTGAAATGAATCATTTTGTCCTTTTTTGTTTGACACTCAATAAGGAGTTTTGAGGGATTTCTTTTTATTCTCTCAAAATAAATCTAATAGTTTGACATTTGGCTCCAAAACTCCTCATTCTCTCTCTTGTCTTCGTCTTCTCAGTCTGGCGGTGACGGCAGCTACACACCTCTTTTGACGACGCTCCGTGCTTCCATAACCACAAAGGTCTTTCTTCTTCTTCTTAACCATTTGTTTGTTTCATTCGTGGCTTCTTGCTGTGTTTTTTTCTCTCACATCTTTCTTTGTTCTTTTATTCTTTCTGAGTTTCATTTATTCGTACGTGTTTTGGTCAATGTTTTCTATTTTTTGAAACCCTAAACCCTATTTTTTTTCACCTCAGTTCTTGGTGGTATGTATGTGCTTTGTTTATCCAGCACTATGTTTGTTTCTTTTTTCCCTTCTATTTCTGTTTTTTTTTTTTTCCCTCTATTTCTGTTTTACCTTTTTATTTATTGAATTACGATGCTATATTGTCTACTTTAATGACTTTTTTTTAATGCATTACAGTGCTAAATTGATGGTTTAAGCAAGTTTTGTTTTTTAGTATAGAAATTACGATATTGGCTTTGAATTATCGAAACACTAGACAAAGCAAAAAAAAAAACTAAAACCACTGTTGAAAAATTGTTCTCCAATAGATTATTGCCAATTATCCAGATAGTAAAAAATTTACAATAATTTTATGTGGGACCCATACTGCACCAATTATATACAATTGAAAGTTTCCAAAAGAATTGTTTGCAATTCTGGTGGGACCATCACCCACTAGCAACTACAAGAAAAAAAATTTAAATAATTCAAATTTTATATTAGTTATGTAAATGAATATTAGGTTTAAGATTACGCAACTACTAACTTTAACTATTACTTTTTTCATACAAAATTAATTGAAATTTATATTTCTTTTGTTTATTATAAAAATAAAAAACTAATATGCTCCTTTAAATAGTGAGGACAAAAATCTATAATTTTTATATACCAATTGTAAAAATAAAAAGAAAAAAATCAGATCTCATAATCAAATAAATAAAAAATTCAAATATGATCAAATCTAGCACAAAAAATCCAAATCTCATTTTTTTAAACATCTTGCATCTAATAGAAGAATATGATGTTGGATGAAATGGAAGTGTGGAGAGCAGATCTCTTCAAGATCTTTCATAAACCTCTCTTTATATTTCCTGGCAGTTCAAAGAAGCCGCTCAAACACCACATGGAGTAAGGTGTGGAGAAGCTATGGCTTTGTTTGTCTTTAGAGAAGAGAGGCGAGAGACCGTTATGGTGAAGAAGCAAGAGGAGTATGAATGTGTGTTAAGCTGGGTTTTCTATTAAGTTGATCATATTTTTAGGAGAGTCAATCCTGCACATTATACCCACATTTCGTTGTAATTTTCAAACTTTATACCTTTAGCTTTGAGAGAACCATTGCATCATTAGTTGAAATAAAAATAAAAATTTTGTTTGATGTTTTAATTTTTTATATGTGATTTAATGGTTTAATCATATAATAATAATAATTGCAATTGATTTTTAATATGAATTTTGCGTTTAAAAAACACTTTGTTATAGAGATAAAAGAAAGAGGGAGGAAAAAAAGAGTTTAATATCTATCAATTAACATTAAAAATATTTTTACATTGTTAATCAATTAAATTTTGTCACATTAATATAAATGGTTAACATTCTATTTCACTCATTCAAAATTCATGCAAATTCAAATATTTGATCAGTTGATAGTGTAAAAATATGTCACATTAATATAAATTTGTTAGTAATTTGAAAAGGTGTGCAAATATAATGAATCAAAACAGAGAAAAATTATCTAAAATCAGAATTTAAAGAAATTTTTTTTAAAAAAATAAATTGTGCATTTTGCGGCGATTACGAACCATCGCAACATATTATCAGCATTTTCAGCACCTGATATCGCAGCGGTTTCAACCGCCGCAACACTTATTGAAGCAATGGCGATGGTTCAAAACCGCCGGTAAATATTATAGATCATTTCAAGATTGCATTTACCGGCGGTTCAGAAACCGCCGTAAATATCTACCGCTAAGCTGCTCATGGCACATGTAATAAGGGCATTTCCGAACCCTAAGAACTACATTTAGCGACAGTTATAACTGCCCATAAATGCTATTTCTCTTGTAGTGACATCTTTATTATTAAAACAGGTTCAAACATATTTTTTAAATAAATAAATAACTAAATAAGAAGTTAATTAAAAATAAATAAAATTATTTACACGTGAAACAAAAATTATGAAAATTTAATTTTGGTTTGACTTGCGTTCCTACGTATCCTCTAGTGTAATGAGGAACTCAAAGTCACATAATTCTTTATAAAATGATTGTGGGTTGGTTATTTTTATTTTTATTTTTTGAAAACAAATTATCTTCTTTTTTTGTTATATTAAAGATTTTCAGAGCATCAAGTTGTCACAATTAAAATGTCCAAAAATTTTAAGTTAACAAACTGTCACGGTCTGACTAACATCTCAAAAATTAAATCATTTATTCAAGACACAACATTTTTTTTGTTTTAATTTAAAACTCCAACAAAAAAAAAACAAAACAAGTTAGATCCAAACACAAGTGACCATAAAAAAAACACACTAGCAGTCCACGAGACAAGATGAAGCCCTAGAAAGTTTCAACAATAAGGAATATAAAACAATTAACAAGTAACGAGAAAAAATAAAAAATACCAAAATAAAGAAGCAAAGCAAACAAAAGGGTCTTTACATATTGTCTCAAGTTCCAAACCTAACATTGTAACGTTTGACACATTGTCTATCAAGATTACTGATAATCTAAATTATCTATAAAAAAATCATCACCTTTTAAATTAATGGCAATGTTACATTGTAGTGTTTGGTATGCATAGGTAATATAACTGATACTTTACATTACCGCATTTGATATATCAAAAGGATTGCCAAGTAATAAATGTACTTTAGCATCATGTCCTCTAAATAATATATCACAGATAGACAAAGGATAGCAAGGCTACTTGCTGTGCAAGCAATTATAGTTAGCTAAAAGTTTGTTACACAACCAATTCAGTTAGTTAGTTATTCTCCATATCTTCTGTTCTCATATATTCCTATATATATGGACACAGTTCACGATTGTAGAGAGGTATCAATATAATGAAATTCATTCTTCCTCTCCATTGTTTTCTTCTTCCCTTATTGTTCATATTCTTCACATACTGTTTTGCTGCTGATTTTGGTTCTGCATACTCTAGTTTCACTTGAATCTTGTCATGGTATCATACGCAATCAATTCTCGTTTCCGCTCGCTATTGATTCAATCACAGGTTCCTCACTGTTTTTCTATACATCTCAATGTTTGATATCCATAATGTTCGATGAAATTTCAATTTTCTGCAACCTGTTTTTGATGTTCTTGGTTCAGTATTATTGAAATTTCTGCAAAATGAACTTTATGGCAATCCTTTCCTGTGACCTTGATGTTTTTTACATTTTGAGGTTACAAAAATCGTGAAAGAAAATCAAGCAGTTTATCACTATTCTCACCTCAACAGAAATTCAAGCATCCTCAATTTGCTTCCATTTCTGTTTTCTGAATCATCATCCAAATTTCTTTTCTTTGTTCCTGTGATTACCTTTCACCATTTCAGTTTTATTATAGTTGGCTTTTCTATGAGACAATCTTGTTTGTCGCTCCCTCTCTAATTGGCTATGGAAGAATCAGATCCTACTCCTCAGTCTCCAACAAGAACTGATCAAGAAGCCCTTCTGCAGCAACTTCACACACTGCAACAATTACTGAGACTGGGTAATCCCTCTAGTTCTCAGCAACCTGATCCAACTTTGGATCCATTTTACCTACACCCTGGGGAAAACCCGGGTGCTTCCTTAATCTCAACAACACTAAACCCTCAGAACTATCACACATGGGAGAGGGCCATGAAGCTTGCTTTGAAAGGCAAAAATAAGCTAAAGTTCATAGATGGTACAATTACTAGGCCACTTGCTTCTGATCCTCACTTTGCAGCATGGGACAAGTGCAACACCTACATTCTTTCTTGGATCACTCGATCCTTGAGTCCGGAAATCTACCAAAGTGTAATTTGGATGGATGATTGCCACCAATTGTGGCTTGATCTCAAGAAGAGATATCATCAAGGTGACATATTCAGGACCGCTATTCTGCAAGAGGAATTGTATTCCATCAAACAAGGTGAATTAACCATTACAAACTATTTTACAAAGTTGAAAATTCTCTGGGAAGAACTGGACAGTTTCTTGCCCATCCCTAGTTGTTTATGTCAATCTCCTTGCAGCTGTGGTTTTGGCATTATCCGTGGATATAGGGCAACTGAATATGCAATCAGGTTTCTAAGAGGATTAAGTGAACAATATACTCACATTCGCACTCAGATCATGATGATGAAACCCTTACCTGCCATCCATGACATCTTTTCATTACTCATAGAACAGGAAAGACAACTTCACTCCTCTCACTCTGATTCCTTGGCTCTGTTTAGTGGAGCTGATCCAAATAAGCAATTCATCTCTAAACCAGGTTCTGGTTCCAGAGGTAGGGGAAGAGCTCCTAATTCAACTAGAGGGGGAAGAACATCTGCTGGCCGTGGACAAAACTCATCTAGGTACTGCATATTTTGCAATTCCAATGGTCATACCATTGAGAAATGTTTCCATAAACATGGATACCCGCCTGGATACCCTGAGCACCTGAAGTGGTCTAATGCAAAAACACAAGCAAGGATCAATAATATGACTGTCACTTCTGCTAACTGTGAAGAAAAAGATGATTTAATGGGCAACAGTCTCTCTGACAAGGATCCAAACCGTGATTCTGACACTGTGTTTTTTTCCAAGGAGCAAGGCATGAAAATCTTAGCAATGCTGCAACAACATGAATCACTACAATCCAATAAACATTCCATCAACCAGTTTTCCACTGCATTACCTCCTCAATCAGGTAACAGCTTTACTCTTTCTTATACCTTGGGTACACAAAAATGGATCATAGACACAAGAGCAACAGATCATGTCTGTTACTCCTTGCCTATGTTTCATACTTATCATCAAATTCAGCCCATAGAAGTACACTTACCTGATGGTAACAAAGTTCTATCTCACATATCAGGTTCCATTATGTTTTCCCAGGATTTTTATCTCACTAATGTTCTTTACATTCCACAATTTACTTTCAATCTCTTATCTGTTTCTAAACTCACAAAGACTCTCCCATGTTCTCTCACATTTTTTCTTACAAAATGTAAAATCCAGGATCTGAACTCATTGAGGATGATTGGCACTGCTGATCTTGTTGATGGACTATATGCACTGAATACTCCCTCACTCGGTCAGAATAACAACTGCAGTAAAATAGGTTCTGTACCAGCTTATATCAATGCTTGTAACATTTCAAATTCCTACAATAAGTCAGATATTTGGCATATGAGATTAGGTCACCCTTCTAAGAGAAAATTACAAATTTTGCATAGTGTGTTTCCTGATGTAACTTGCTCTAATATGCACAGTCACTGTTCTGCATGCCAATTTGGCAAATTCAAAAAGAAATCTTTTCCTATAAGTGTTAATATAGCCAAGAATTGTTTTGATATTCTGCATGTTGATATTTGGGGACCTCTATCAATCCCATCCATACTTGGACACAAGTACTTTCTTACCATTGTTGATGACAAATCACGATTCACTTGGATTTTTTGCATGAAGCTGAAGTCTGAAATAGCTCAACTTCTGCAGAATTTTGTTAACATGGTAAAAGTCCAACACAATGCTAATGTTAAAATCATTAGGAGTGATAATGGACAAGAATTCATCATGCATAATTTTTATAATAGAATAGGCATTCTTCATCAAACCACTTGTGTGGAGACTCCACAACAAAATGCCATAATGGAGAGAAAGCATCAAAGCATTTTAAACATAGCTCGAACTTTAATGTTTCAAAGTGCCATCCCTACTTGTTTTTGGAACTATGCTATTGGGCATGCCTTTTTTTATTGAATAGATTGCCTAGTTCTAGCATCTCAAATAAATCTCCCTATGCTGTCCTGCATAATCAGGAAGCAGACATTTCTCATCTCAAAATTTTTGGTTCTCTTTCATATGCTGCCACTCTTTCTGCTGGAAGAACAAAGTTGGACAGCAGGGCCAGACAATGTGTTTTTCTTGGTTTCAAGAGAGGCACAAAAGGATATATTCTTTATGATTTATATTCCAGGGAAATTTTTATCTCTAGACATGTCACTTTCTTTGAATACATTTTTCCTTATAAATTGAATAAGCCAGACATAGCAGCATCTCATTTAGATAATAGTACTAATCATTATACTATCAACAATCCATTTTTTGATGAGTTTCAACCTGTTCTACACGAATCTTACCACACACCTACTCCTATTGCACACACCATCAATGACACATCCAATTCGGTTCACCTTGATCATTCCCATATGTCAAATTCTGCACCTGTGAGTCATTCTGTAGACAACAGCAATGCAGAAACCATTTCTTTCTCTGAAACTACAAGCAATGTATCACATGCTCCTACACTTCCTATTTCCACTGGTTCACTAAGGAGGTCTACAAGGGATAAGAGGCCCCCTCCTATCTCAAGGAGTATCATTGCAATTTGTCCAAAGCTTCAACAAATCAATTATCCTCAAGTATTCAGCATCCTCTTTCTAATGTAATCAATTATGATAACCTCTCCTCCTCATATAGACAATTCTCTTTAGCCTTAACCACACAAACAGAACCAACATGCTACAAGCATGCTGTTATTCATGATTGCTGGAACAAGGCCATCCAAAGTGAATTACAAGCTTTAAAGGACAATGGTACATGGGTCCTCACCGACTTACCTCCTGGGAAGAAGGCTATTGGATCCAAATGGGTGTTCAAGATCAAGTATAAATCTGATGGGAGCATTGAGAGATACAAAGCTCGGCTGGTTGCAAAAGGCTACAACCAAACTGAGGGGCTTGACTACCTAGAAACATTCAGCCCAGTTGCAAAATTAACAACAATAAGAGTTGTTCTTGCCTTAGCTGCTGCAAACAGATGGTTTCTTAAGCAACTCGATGTCAATACTGCATTTCTTCATGGAGACTTACATGAAGAAGTGTACATGCAAATTCCACAAGGTTTACAAGTCCCAAATAAATCTAACAAGGTTTGCAAGTTAGTTAAATCCCTCTATGGCCTCAAACAGGCAAGCAGACAATGGAACCACAAGCTGACTACCTTTCTCATTACAGCAGGATACAAGCAATCAAAAGCTGACTACTCACTGTTTACTAAAGCCTCAGGTTCCTGCTTTACTGCTGTACTGGTATACGTTGATGATCTTCTCTTAACAGGAAATGACCTTGCTGAGATTGAGTACATTCGTGGTCAATTGCATTCTGAATTTACTATTAAGGACTTAGGAGATGCCAAATATTTTCTGGGCATGGAACTTGCTCGCAGCAACAGAGGTATTGCATTGTTTCAAAGAAAATATGCATTGGAACTACTTGAGGATGCAGGGCTGCTTGCTTCGAAACCAGCATCTACACCTTTTGATTACACAATAAAACTCTAGAAACAAGGCTCCCGTACTCTAGAAGATCCCACGGCTTTCAGAAGATTAATTGGAAGATTAATATATCTTACAAGCACAAGACCTGACATTGCCTTTGCCGTTCATCAATTAAGCCAGTTCCTAGCCAATCCTATGGTCGAGCATCATCAAGCTGCCATCAAATTGCTCAAGTACATCAAGATGGCTCCTGCCCGTGGCCTGTTCTTTCCAGCTAAGTCCAACAACAAGCTCTCTGGGTTCACTGATGCAGATTGGGGAGCATGTCTAGACACTAGACGTTCGATTTCTGGTTTTTGCTTCTTCATAGGAGATGCCATTGTTTCGTGGAAAAGTAAAAAGCAAGCTACAGTCTCGCGTAGCTCATCTGAAGCTGAATATAGAGCAATGGCTGCAGCTGGTTGTGAGGCCCAATGGCTCTCTTACTTGTTACAAGACTTACATCATCCTCTCACTCAACCTATTCCATTATTTTGTGACAGTAAATCAGCCATTCATATCGCAAGCAACCTCGTGTTTCATGAAAGAACAAAGCATATCGACATGGACTGCCATAGTATACGGGATAAAATTCAATCGGGTTTGATTCACTTATTACCCATACCATCAAGTGACCAAACGGCTGATATCCTTACTAAAGCTCTCCAACCAAATTGTTTTAGCAGGATGGTTACCAAACTTGGCCTATATGATCTATATGGTCAAGTTTGCGGGGGGGTATCACAGATAGACAAAGGATAGCAAGGCTACTTGCTGTGCAAGAAATTATAGTTGGCTAAAAGTTTGTTACACAACCAATTCAGTTAGTTAGTTATTCTCCATATCTTCTGTTCTCATATATTCCTATATATATGGACACAGTTCACGATTGTAGAGAGGTATCAATATAATGAAATTCATTCTTCCTCTCCATTGTTTTCTTCTTCCCTTATTGTTCATATTCTTCACATACTGTTTTGCTGCTGGTTTTGGTTCTGCATACTCTAGTTTCACTTGAATCTTGTCATAATAAACAAAATTAAAATAATAATATAATAATAAAATAAATAAATAAACTTAATAACAATAAAATAAAATTAAAATAATAAAAATTAGTTGGTGTATTGCGATAGTGGTGACGGTGGCAAAGGTGACAACAACGATGGTGGTGGCAAGGATGGTGATGAGTAGTGGTAATGGTGATGGTGTTGCCAGCTGTAGTGGTGGAAATAAGGGGTTGTGGTGGCGGTGACAACAATTATGGTAGTGGAGGTGGGTCATGGTAGAGGTGTTGATGACGGATGTGGTGGCGGTGATGAAAATTATGGTTGTGGTGGATAGTGGAAGTAGTGGTGGCAGTGGTGAGTAGTCGTAATGGTGGTGGCGGTGGTGTGTATTCATATTAGTGGTGGTGATGACGGCAGTGGTGGGTAATGGTAGTGGTGGTGATTGTGGCGATAAGAATGGAGGCGACGATAACGATGGTGGTGGTTGTGGAGGTGACAATGGTGATAGTGGCGTAGTGGTAGTGAGTGGTATATATGTTGGCAGGGACAGTGGTGGTGGAAGTGGTAAGTGGTAGTGGGTAGTAGTGGTGATTGTGGCGACGACAATGGTGACAATAGTGGTGACAACAATGGTGGTGGTATGTGATGGTTACGATTGAAGTGAAGTGGTGGTGATGATGGTGATGGTGGTGGTGGTGCGGTGGTAGTGGTTGGTATATGTTGGTGGCGAGGGAGTGGTAGGTGGTGGCGGTGGTTGTTGTTAGTGGTGGTGGTAGCTCATGCAAAAAGAGGGGGTTATTTATGTTAAGGATATTTTTGTCAAAATAAAATTTTAACTATTGTCTGAAATGTGATAATCTAAATAGACACATTGAGTAATCCACATTACCACTTTGGATGTAATGTGAATTATGTGGGTAACCACGTTACTAACAATGTTGTGTAACTAAACAAATTAATGTGGATTGTCAGGTAATTTAAATACAAGATTATCGATAATTTTTCTGCATTACTTCATTACTTCATGAAACGTCTCCTAAACAACTAAAACAAAAGAGGAAATAAGAGGAAAAGGAACAGAAAAGTAAAAGGGGTAATTAAGTTTTTAGTCCCTGTAACATTAAAAAGTTTGGTTTTAGTCCCTCAGTACAAATTTTAGTCCCTGTAAAATTTGGAAGTTTGATTTTGGTCCCTGTGGATGGTTGGGAATTGACGAGGATGATGTGTCAGTTAATGTCGCTGACTTGGCGTCCCATGTGGACCTGCTACGTAGCGTAACCCATTTTTTTGCCTTGGATCTGACCCCGTCTGACCTGACCCGGTTTGAAAAAAAAAAACCCAAATTTTAAAACCTAAATCCCCAAATCAGAATCCTCAAGCCATCATCTTCCCCCTGCCATCGTCTTCCCCACGCCGCCGTCGCGGACATCGAGCGTCTTCCCTCTTCTCTATATCGTCTCGTCTCTCGTCGCTCTCTCTCATCCGTAACACTCCTATAGTCAATGGTGGCGACACTCTCTCTCGTCTGTAACACTCTCTGGTGGCGGCATCATCAACCCTGACTCCCATAGTCGATTGCTGCCCCCTCATCACTCCACCCCTCATGGCCATGATAGTCGCTAAGCATCCGTGATCGTTGCACACCAAATCTATGGGTGAGTGATGATTCGTCGTTGCTCATCATCACCAACTTTCTCTATCCATGAGAAAGACGAGACAGAGCAACCCAAGACAAAATAGACATGAATCAGAACCAGATCTAGAGGAAAAAAAAGTAGATCTAAAACAAGAACAAATCTGAGATCTTTAGCGACAATCACAGATTTACGAGATGGGAGACTGGTAGTGGCAACGACATTGAAAGCCAAAGACCTCAACAACGCCGGCAGGTGCGCGGTGTTTCACATCGTGACGAGGTTCCAAAGATGGCAATCATGGCCAGTATTTCACATCGCGACAAGACTGCGGTGGTTGAAGACGACTCTGGCAATGGAATGGGTGGAAGATGGCGGTGATCGTTCATGGCAACAAGAGATTTTTTTTTTGGTATTGACTTGTGGCAAAGAAGCATAACTGAAGTTGGAGAAGCAAATCTGAGGTGCAGGTGAAGGAGGTGCACGAAGGTGGGTAGGGGAGTGAGGTTGATGGTTTGGGGTGGGTGGATTTGGGTTTTGGTAATTGATTTTATTTTATTTTTTAAAAATCGGGTCAGGTCATATATATACCGGGTCATGGGTCAAACAAAATAAAACTGGATTATGCCACGTGGCGGGTCCACATGGGACGTCACGTCTGCGACGTTAACTGACACGTCATCACTGTCAATCCCCAACCATCCACAGGGACTAAAATCAAACTTTCAAATTTTACAGGGACTATAACTTGTACTGAGGAACTAAAACCAAACTTTTTAATATTACAAGTTGTTGGCAATTAAAATTGAAATTGCCTTGTTTAAATTTAGATTGCTATGAGAAGAAAATATGAACACTCAAGAAAAATTAATCTCACAAAATATTTCTATTGAAAGAAACAATAATACACTCAAAACTTTGGCTTTTGTTAGTAGCCAATTACACACTCAAAATAACACTACGATTTTCTTTCTTTCTTTCACTCACAAGCTCGCTGGAGCTTTTCTCTTCCTCACACACTTGCTTTGTTTCACAAGTTATATTCTAAGCTATATGGTAAGGTCCCTATTTATACTACTTTGGGTCGGTTTTCAATCTGCATTGCCGTGGCCAAATTAATCATGACTACGTCTATGACACTAGAGATAATTTACTAAATCATTCTATTGGCTAGTAATAGTTGTCAATTTTAATGATTAAGTTTTGACTATTCAAAGCCTTAACAATTAAGCAATTATATAGATAAATATTAATTAATGTTCTCCAACTTTCTAAAAGCAAGTTTAATTTTCAACAGAGCTAAAAACTTAATTAACCCAAAGTAAAATAAAAAATTAGGGATTCAGTTCAATGAGAAAAGGTGCAAATAGAGTAGTAGCCGCCACTTCATGCACACAGGTACGTCGACGCCGGAAACAACGGCGACGGTGCAAGCACGGCGGTGGAGTTCTGAGGCAACGCGACGGGGACACGTCAGGGACGCGGTGGTGCACGGCGATGACGCAAGGAGTCGCGCTGCGGCGAAGTAATGGATGTGGTTTCTGATCTCTATTCTCTTTCCTTTTTTGAGAAAGTTCTCTCTCTCTCTCTCTCTTGATGAGTTTGAACTATTGGTTTGGGGTATGTTGGTGAGGAAGGTTTGATGGATGATAAATATTTTGATGATGGTGGCTGAGATGTTTGGTGATTTTAGGAACATGAAGAAGATTTGTAGGCAATGACTCTTATTTTCTTTTGGGGGTGTGGTTCTGTTTTGTGTAATAATTAAAAATAAAAATGAAGAACAAAGTAGAAATTATACCCAACAAGAATCCTTGTCCTTCTTCCCCTTTTGTATATGTGTGTGTTTTTTTCTCTAACCATTAGAACACTAACTGTACATACAATTTTTTTTTCTCTCAATCTGTCTCTGAAAACTCCCCTCTCCCATGCATCCTTTCAACTCTATTTGTAACCAAGGTTCACTCAGCTGAGTGCTCAAAATTTTTTCCTGACGCGAACTTAACTTATTAACCTTTTTCTTATTTCAATTTTGTACATTGCTTTTATGAATTCTTGAAAAAAAAAAATTATATTTTTGTATGTTACTTATTGGTAATTTCTGAAAAGTGAGTGAGATTTTTTATCTCGTGGAAAAAAGAGGCGTTGGGGAAAAAGGGAGACTTGTTGCTTCCTCAACACATCTCCATTTCTTCCTTTTTTTTTAAATGTTTTTTTTGTGTGATTCTTTTTATCCCCCTTTTTTTCATATATTTTTATTTTATTTTTGTTTAAACTAATTAGTAATAGGCCAAAAGATTGGGCTTACAATATTTAGGGACAAATATTTTGGGCCAAACAAATGAAAAAAAATTTCTAAAAAACACTTGGGCTAATCAATTTTTGAACTTTTGTCTAAACATAAAAAGAGGTAAATAAAAAATTAAAAAAATAAAAAGAAAGAAGAAATGATCCGGTCAAATTTGGGAGTTGACAGGGGCATTGTCCAAAACATGGATGTTATTGAAGAAGTGCCTTATAAGATGCTTAATTTTATAAATGCCTGTATAAGATAATCCTGAAAAAGGAAAATAGGAAAACCTTTATTGGACATCGTGTTTCAATAGGAGTATTTGTTGAGTATCTATTGTCAAAAAAGAAATCAAATTTAAGCAATGTCAGTGACATTTTTTTATAAAGAAGTTGGAATATGATTATATTCTATATTCTATGACATGGAAAACGAAAATGCAAAACCTCAAATCTCTATAAAAAAAAAGCGCTTAATTATTTTGTACATTTTTTTTTTACGAAATTTGGTTTGCAAGAAGGTGTTTAATGAAATGCTTGAGATGTGAGATATGACTTTGAACCATCAAAGTCATTTATTCTTTTGATATAATCTATTGTGTGATCTATTCCTGTTATAAGAAAGAGATATTATTAGATATGTGGAAAGAAATATCACTTAATTGGTGTATATATTTTTTTATCAACTCTATTTAGTTTTTTTTTTTTCAAGTTTTTTATAAGCAATGTATTTGAAATTTGAAATTTTGATAATTTATTATTATTTTATATAAATTTATTTTGTTGATTTTCATTGTTTTATTTGATTATTTTAGCATGATAAATATTAATACTTTATACAATATTTTAAAATTAATTTTAAGTTTGATTAACACAGTTTAATAAAAAATTAATTCTTTTTTATTCAGATTCACACAACTGATTTCATTTTGTACCTAGTTAAACTAGTTATTGAAGTTGCCAAACACCCCATAATTTATATAAGTGAAATAATATTTGCAAAGCTTAAAAGGGGGCACTACTAATAACAATACTCCTAAGGGTGAGGTTTAGTATGGAGAGGGAGAAAAAAAAAACGTGTATGGCGGACTTGATGTACTTATGAGTGTGGTACTGAAGTTTTACTTTTTGTTTTGGTTGATATATCATGCTCGCCAAAGTCTAGTAGTAGGCTAGAAGTAGCCATGTGAGGATTTCCTTTTCTTGGGTTAATAATGTAGAACATTTTTTTTTAATACAGAATAATTAATCGCAGGTTTGTATACACACCGTTAATTTATACAAGTTCAAAGACGCGTGCTAAGAATATCTTTCCTCGATGATTGACTTTCTCTTGGATATATTTGTTAAAGGATCAAACTAGCCCAATACAATAGTGTTAGACACTTTTTTTTAATTGCCTGTATATAAATATTATATTTTATATAACTCAATTGGAAGACTAGAAAGTTCGAAATTCGTATTTATAGTTGGCATTCGGGCATTTGCATCATGCCTGCTCTACCTTTATTGTCCTATCAATAATCCTTACTTACTTACTTGCTAAGGCATCTTGGAACATGATGTTAGGTAGCATTGAGTATCTAGCTGGTAGGTACGTAGCATATAATTTGAGGCTTTGAGCTGTGCTAATATTTAAAGATTGATGATGCAATTCAACCTATATGAATTATAGCATTTTGAGCATTCTCTATAGTTGCATAATTGGGCATGTGACCCTGTTTCATTTTGGATGACTTTCTTTCGTTATTTTGTTTCCTTTCAATTTTTGACTAAACCCATTTCAAATGTTGAATGATCTTCCTATATATTGTGAAAATTACACTTGTTCATGGTGACTAGATTCATAACATGGCGGTAGAAAATACTCGTGAATGTAAGTAGTAAACTATTATTATTTATATACTTTAATAGCCTATTATTTTTATATATTTTTATATCTTTGAGTAAATTACACAAATTACCATTGAAATTTGCCAAAATTTGACTCTACTCTAAATTATGTATTAAATTGCACTTCGCCTCAATTTTTATTATGATTGATTATTAATAATATGTTAGATTTCTGTTTTAATTTCATGTATTTTCTGTTTTTAAAAGTTTACGAAAGAAATAGTCAAACAGTAAAAACAATAAAATATATTTTCTTATTTAAAAAGAAAATAGTAACACAGAAAATAAAAACAAGATATAAAATTTTATTATTTTTACTATTTTTACTAACCTAACAGAAAATATAGAAAAAAGAAATAAAAACATAAACTTAACTGATAATTAGTTATCAATCAAAAATAAAAATTGGGGTCTAGTGCAATTTTAATAAACCCATAAATAATTTCTATAATTTATCCTGTATCTTTATATTTACACTTTCAATCATATTCATTAAAATTTATCTATAAAATAGTATTTTAAAATTATTTTCACAAAGAAAGAAGAGCATTTATACTTTATATATAGGGTAGTTAAATTCGTTTCAAAATTTATTCATTTTATACCAATAAAATATTGGTTCGATTGAAAGTAAATTGGATTTCTTCAACATGTGGTTGAGTTTGATCTTGATATTCATGTACATAAAAAAAAATTGTTAGAAAACGTTTAAGCATAAGCCTATAACAATATTTTACGAGGTTAGTCTATTACTTATTTAATAAAAATATATGATCTAGAATAGAGTATTTATTTTACCCTCTCTTAAATTCTCGTTTGAACTTTCTTGTGAAACTAAAGATAGAATATCTTTAGCCACATAAACATTTCTGTAACTTCACGCACGTCATCATTGACAACAACCTTTTTCTTATTCTCATTTATTAAAATTCAATCCATTAATGTAGTAATCTATAAGGATTATGAACTTTTTTTTCTTTTGTTTTTTTTTTCTTTCTAAAGGGACCCATTAAAAAATAAAATAGAAAATGAACAAGAAGTGGACCAGACAAGCACTTCGAACTAACGATTTTCAGATCTTCTAATCAATTCCTTTTTTTTTATTTCCCTGAAAGATTTTCTTTTGATTTTGTTTCCAAAATTTTAATGTAAAATAGCCAGATTGCAGGTGTTGTTCATACCCGGTGTTGACACTTGAAGGATGGAGAATTCTCAAACAGAAGCTCTCTGGGACAAAAACAAAAAAATTGCGCAATCAATGATTTAGTACAATGAATCATATTGTCTATTCAATTCATAAGTTTTCTTTCTCTAATCTATCACAATAATTCATGCAATTTTATTGACAAAAATTTGGAGGAAAATATAAGAGGAGTAATGCATGCTTCCAACTTTTGCGGCCTAAGAAAGCTACTCCTAATATCTTTATATCTTTATAGATTTTAGGGTTAATTAAGTTTTTAGTCCCTGTAATATAAAAAAGTTTGGTTTTAGTCCCTCATGACAAGTTTTAGTCCCTATAAAATGTGAAAATTTGCTTTTGGTCCCTGTGGACAGTTGATGATGGGCGGTGATGACGTGTCAGTTAACCCGTCACCAGGGACCATTTCTACATCATTGTCCATCACCAACTGTCCACAGGGACCAAAATCAAATTTTCACATTTTATAGGGACTAAAACTTATAATGAGGGACTAAAACCAAATTTTTTCATATTACAGGGACTAAAAACTTAATTAACCCTAGATTTTAATTAAGTGTTATGGTGTTAGCCATAGGGGTCATGTTGAAATCACAATCATAATTTTATTAATTTAATAGGATATTAATCTAATAATCCACCAACCTCTGCCACTAAGAAAATTCACTATCAAAGGAAAAAAAATGGGAGATTTTGTTTACAAGAGTCTTATATATGAAGAAGATATTTAGATTCATTGTGAAAGGAAACATGATGTATTCTTTAAATTGTAACACTAATAGTGTTAGTTTTCAATAAGAAAGATGCTTGAATATAAATAGTTTTGGAGCAATGAACAAAATTATAGATATTCGGTTAGTTCAAAATGAGTGGTATATTCTTATCTAATTAATGTTAGATTTGATGTATTATTTTCAATTTGTAAGTGCTGTTTAAGTGTTCTATGAATGAAATTCATATTTTCTCAAAAAAAAAAAATCACCTATAAAAGGAAAAGAAAAAAAACTAAGGAAATTCAAAAAGAATCAATGACCTTTAACTTACCCATTTTCTTGTAGCTTGAACTTTGCATGTGCCATTGATTAAAATCTGTGCACACAAAGCTAACGTGTATGGTTTTTCTGATATTTTGCTGATTTAAGCTTACTTTCAAAATTTTAGTATTAATGAATCATGTGTGAGTTTCTCTATTTAGTGTTCATGAAAACTAAGCACAAATATATCTTAGAAATTTAATTTGACCCACAATTATTATTTTTAAGAGTTTAATTTTGATGTTTTGATAGTATAAAAGATTTTGTATAGTCTTTTAATAAAAAAAATCATTTAGACGGCCTTTCAAATATTAAGTGCGATAATCAATTATATTTATTGATGTATTGATATATAATTGAATAATAGTGTAAAAATTCATTTACATTATCAATGCATTTACTTAAATCTTTATTTTAATAGTATTGATTTTCTTTAATGATGTAAATACCACATTTTTTTAGTGTTGCTGAATTCAAATTCATTAGGTTTGTACCAATACTAGAATTCCTCGATTTTTTTCTTAGAACTAATAGCTCAAGTGACATCTCTATTGATTTTATGTTGAAGAGTAAGTTAAAGAAATAGTGTTTGACTTCTGGACAATATATAATGTGTCTGATCGAAAAATATATCCATTTAAAAAAAAAGAATTCCTTGATTTTTTTTTTGAAAACACTAGTATTTAAAGTTCGTTGGACTCCAACAAATGTTGAACCACTTGAACTAACCAAACATGGGTAAGACTAATACTACTATTATACAAAAAAGAGAGAGACTAATTGTGATGACCCATAGAGAGAAAAAATGGTAAAAAGACGTATGCTATAGCAACACGAGATCATGTGGGTATTGTAGCGCTCTCAGCGCGCTGCAGCTACACGGTGCAGAAGTCCCACATCAGAAGCAACATCCAAAGGGGGTCTTAAGCTCTCCCTATGTATAGAAGCCTCCCAAGAGTGTTTAGACTCATTAATTTATTCAAGAGCTTGAAGGTTCTACTTTTAGTAGGACTATTCGCTCCAACTCTAATTATTCTTTCTCTCTCTCATTATCCTGTCTATGAGGAAGCAGTGTCTACGTAGGGTATTAGGAGCTCTCAACGTTGGTGTTTTTTAGCGGTCAGCTATTTCTAGGAAAGTGACATTTTTTACGGTCTATTTTCAGACCATGTATTTGTTTTTAGAAATTATTTTAGGCATGTTTTTATGAAATCCTAGGAGGCGAAACTTATTATTTATGAAATTAGTTATGTATTTTAGGAATTTTATTATTTATGAAAATAATGATTTATTTAGAAATTTCTTTATTTATGAAAAAAATATTTATGAAAATATTTACGAAGTTATTTTAGAAAGTCATGAAACCTATTTTAGAACTGTATGAGACCATATATCTTTGTTGTATTAAACATGTCATGTTGCATGTGCTTGAATATTATGAACAAGTTATTTCATGCTATCAAGTTAAGGTGTTTATGTTATTTTAATAAATGTTTTAATGAAGTTATATCTAGGATAGATGATACGAATTTTCATTGCAAGTATATTGTGTGGTAAAAGTAGTAAATGGTGAGAGGGGTTGTCGTACCCACGAGGACTAATTAATCACAAAATAATCTCTAAACGAATAGATTGAAAGGAATGTTATTTTGGTAATTTGATAACTATTATCTAACAAATTCAAACAGATAAAATTCAAAAAATGAAACTCAAACAAAACAAGATAAGAAGGGTTATATTTAAATCAATGGGAAGAACATTTAGGGCATTTGACTTATCCTAATACGACTTTGATAATCCAATCTCAATTATTCAGTTATGATTTAATCAATTGTCGGCTAAAACTCCTTTCCTAATTACTAGTCTCTCTCAAGAACAAGTAATTATATTCTCATGAGCTGGAAGCCTAATCTCTTAGTGCAAATTACTCACTTGAATGCTAATTTGATTTAAGAGCTCTCGATTAAGAACCACATAAGTCGCATTTGTTCTTCTCAAATTTTTGCTCAACCTATGGTTAATTTAGCAGGTGCACTATCATGCTCCCTCTCTCGAGTTGCATACAAGACAAAAATCATTTAATCGGTGATCAAGCCATCAAAAGTTATAACTTATAAGTGCGGCATAAAATAACACAACAAACAACTCATGACTGAATAACCGCGATCAAATTATCATAACGCAATAGTTTACATTAGAGCCCTAAATTAAGGGACTTAGTTCATGTTTCAAGAAATTAAAAACATAAACATGGGGTAAGAGAAGAATAAGGAATACATAGAAGAAATACAAGTGAAATTCCCAAAAACTAGGATTCCTTCGCTCTCACTTTGGAACCTTTCTCTTCGATCTTGTTCACTGTGCTCTCCCAGGGTTCTTGCCTCTGCTCGTGCGTGAATGAGTATTCTATAAAATTGGGAAAAATCCTTTTTTATACCTCGTGTGGCTTAGGAAAATTAACAACCAAAATCTTTATCCTGCCATCAACTCGCGTGAGTTGACCCTCCAACTCATGCGAGTTGAAACTCCTAATTTGCACTTGGAGCTCCTTTGACACCAACTTGCACGAGTTAATTCTTCTATTTTGAACCCTAAGCTCCCTGGACACTAACTCGCGCAAGTTGACCGTCCAACTCGCATGAGTTAATTCTTCTATTTTAGACACTGAGCTCTTTAGATGCCAACTTGCATGAGTTGACCCTCCAACTCACGCTAGTTAATTCTTCTATTTTTCTGTGGTGAAACTCGCGCTCTAAATAGTGCTCCTTTGCCTGATTATTGGTCCTGAAACACTCAAAACTCAGCTCAAAGTAGTCTAACACAACTTTGCACTTTTGCAACCCAAATTAGAGGCATAATCACACTTCACTATATAAATTCCTAACTAATTGCTAAGGAAAACAATCAAAGATAACTCTTATTGAAGAGTTATCAATAGAACTGTAAATCAGCGACAACCTACGTTGACCATTGGTACCATTGTATTGAGAATCAAGACTAACTATTAGGGATCTATGAATTTGGGCAGCATATCCCTAACTATTGTGGCCTAAATACTAGAGTAGTGCATATAAGCTAGACCGTAATGCTCGAGATCCGTCTGTCTAGATATTTTCCTTATTTAATGATTATGCTTCGAATGAAATTATGTTTTATTATAAAGTATTATTATTATATAAATGTTTTCATGTTTCATATATATTATATTATGTATTGCATCTACATGTCATGATTACAAACTGCCCAAAGTCATCGTGCGGGCAGTCATTCGCTGAGGCTCTCCCTAGAGTTCTCACCCATCAACCTCCTTCTCTAGTTGCAAGTTAGGATGTAAAAGTTGCAATGCATGGAAATCATGGTCAGTTGTAATGACATTAGGATTCGTGAGTTGGCAGTCACCTTGAGGTGAAGCTATCTATAGACATGTTACTTTTATTTTAATTTTGTAATCGAATCATGTTTAGAGTGCTCCAATTGTATACAAGCAAGATCTTCGAACCAGTCACGTACTTTATTATGTATATTTATATTCATTTTAAAGATTTTATTTACATGTATTCAGAAAAGGAAGTTTTTAATTGTTTTTAATTAAAGAGAAAACACATGTTTTACTAAAAGCATTCCTAAGAGGCTTTCGTAAGGGAACTAGTCTCTTGCGTGTCGGTAACGACTTTTGGGTCATTACACTAATACTACTACTTTTTTTTAAAAGAAAAACATTTCATTTATAGAAATGACTCGTCTGATGGTACTTAAAAATTGAAATAAATATATCATATCTAAACATTATAAGAGATAAGAACCCTTTGCATTTTGAACTATCTCAATATATAGTTTTGTTCTCTATCTGAAGATAACTAGTGTTTAACCAATTTCCACATCAAAGATCAACATAGAAAGTCGTGTTGTTTGTAGAACGTACTACATTTTCTTTCGTAAAAGATCTGAACATCTTTGTGACCTATAGCTCTCTACAAAAGAAACACAAGGGACCAAAACACCCACAAGGAAGGCTGACATATTCACAAAAGAGATTACAAAAACAAAAGAAATTTTTTTATAAGAAACAACAAATCTATATAACTAAACTTAATATCTAATAAATTTGAGACTTTTATAAAATAGAGAAAATTCTAAACAATAAAAAAAAAAGGTAAGACTACCACTAAAAAAGAATGACGGAAGCTCTCTTTCTGTAATATTCACAAAATAGAAGAACAGGGGAAATGAGAGAAGAGAGGGGAAAAATTAGGATCTTGACCCAAAATATTACTAATATAATGCATAGAATAGTAATATTAATGTAGCTTATACTTATTGCAAACTAGTTTAATAGTTTATATATATATATATATATATATATATATATATATATATATATAAATTAGTATTGCAATATTTTTTAAAAGTAGCTTTTAGAGAAAAATGAATATCAGTGGTTCTGGAAAAAAAAAGGATAATATTATTGAAACAAGTTTAAGTAGATGTAATTTTATTAATTGTTCTTGGAGTAAGAAATTTTTTTATGCTCTATTACAAGTTTTACATATCAGTACTAGCCCAAGACAATAATATAAGAAATATCGAAATAAATAGAGCCATAACAAGTTTTTATTTTAAGAACACCAATAGACTTGATTGTATTTGGACGAGGCATTTTCAAATTTTAAGGAATTTAAAATGTAAAGGAATTTAAATGTTTCAATTGAATTTCTTTCATTTTAAAAATTTATAGTTTGGAGAAAATAATTATATTAAATTATTACAAAATACTTTGTTTGGGTAGTAAAATTGTATTTACCTATTTTAGGCAGGGTCTGACTGGCAATCGACAGGGTCCAGTTGACGATTAGTGGGGTCTAGCCGGTGATCAGGGTTGGCCATCCGACGATCGGCGGTGGTCGTCTAACAATCGGTAGTGGCCGGTCAATGTTCGATGATGACCAACTGACGATGAACAATGAATTATATTAGAGTTTGAGGATGAGAAAGTCAAGACAATGAGCAGAGATGAAAGAAATTTTAATTTCTTTCAAAAGAAAATGAAATCAAAATCCATTCTTTTGAATTATATGAAATACCTCAAAAAAATACTTAGAATTTTGAAATTAATTTCATTTGGTATCCAAACAAATTTTTTTGAAACAAATCAATTGAAATTCTCTCAAAAATTTCATTATCCTCTAAAAATATCAAATCTAAACACAACCTAAGACCATTAGGAATTATCCAATGATGAGAAGTTTGAATAATAAGTATAAAGTTAGGGTTTTATCGATGTAACAAAAAGAAACGAATAAATTTTCTTAATTGAATTACTGATTGTGTATTGTTAAATTATGATCTTTTACAATTAATTTTTTTTATTACTTAGGTAAGTATATGGCCTATTTCATTAATTAACAATGATAAATCATACGTGATAATACATGAATAAAAATTTCAATTGAAAAAAAGGTTTTTGTTAATGGCCTAAGAAAGCCAAAGTGGCATCACCGAAAGGCGAGCGAGCTTCCCTTTCAGTGGACACTCGGGCGACTGCAACGAAGCCAAAAGCCAAAAATGCCCTGTCTGTGACGCATCAAGTGCTTACGTGGCGCTTCCACAGATCCCCGCGCGTGAAACAACAACAACCTCGACCACAAACCCATCACACACACACACACAGACAGAAAAACAGAAACAGAGCACTCTGTTTTTTTCCCCTCTCTTTCTTTTTAATTTTCAATTTTCAATTTTCAATTTTTCATTGCTTCCAGAAACACCATGAAATTCCACGCTCTCAGATTCCTCAACATGCACACCCCCTTTCTCTAGAGAGAGAGAGAGAGAGAGAGAAGTAGCTCAGAAAAGAAAGAGATAAAAAATAATGGCCCACCCCCAAACACAGCTCACAAAACCCTAGCTTCTGCTTCTTCTTCTTCTTCTTCTTCTTTTTTTGTGTGTTTTTCAATCATTGTGAGAATTCTTAACGACCCATCGAGCCAATCCACGCCCTCGATTGGAATCTTAACTTATTTCGATCTTCAAGCCTACCTCGGTTCTTTGTTCTTCCATTTTTCTGCAAAAAGCTCAATTTAACTTTTGCTTCAATTCTGATCTAGAAGACCCTTTTTTTTAAGAAAAATTGTCAGAAGTTACATAATCAATCCATTGGATCAGTGTATGATTCGAATTTGATCTAATTTGGGGCTTTTATTGTTTGTTTTGCTTGCAAAAAATTCACTCTTTCTATATAAGGCCGTGTGTGTCCGTTGTGTTGTGTGTTTATCAAGTTGCAGCTGAAGAGGGTCTTAATTGATCTTCGAATTTCTTCGAGGTGAATTTCTTTTGTGTTGTGGGAGGGGTGTGACTAGTTCTCTTTCTGATGTTTTATTTCCAATCACTGTTCCTATCATCACCCGCTAACTATCCATCTAGACCCCCTTTCTCCTACTCAATCTCCCATGTTGTTCTTCTTCCTTCCGATGTGTTCTTCATATGCTGCTTCAATTGCCTGAGATTTCGTCTCAAAATTTGATGCTTTTTGTGCAAGAGGGGTTGCTGTGTCTGTGAAAATTTCCCTGCAGGTTGTTTGAATCACTCAGTTAGTTTTTCTCTGGTGGGACTAAAAAAAAAAGAAAGAGATTTTGTGAGAGAGAGAGAGAGAGAGAAAGAGTGAAACTGTTAAGGATGGTGGATCGTTATAGGCCTGTTGCCATTGAGGAATTGCCTTCACATTTGATCTTGGAAGTTTTGTGCTCAGGGAGGCTAAGTGCTATAGACCTTGTTTGTTTGGAATTGACTTCAAAATCTTTTGGTGGTGGCCATGGTTTGTACCCTTTCAAGTTTAGGTCCTTGGTGGACTTTGCTGCTTTTCAGCTGTGTGCCTCCCATGGTATATACTCTAGGATGGGCTTGAACTCTCAGAGGGAGTTGTATGATCGATGTGGTGCGAATTGGAAGCGGGTCTTGAGGTTCTTGCAGTCTGTGGAACAATCATCTGAGATGGTGGAGACATCATCAGGCAATGTACTATTTTTGTTATATCAATGGAATGACTTTTGTTTGCTTTTGGAAAATTGATGTTTCATTGATAATTTGCTTTTTTCTTAGTTGAATTAGTAGTTTCCTTTTTTAATTTTGATCATATAAGAAGTAAGTTTCTGAAGGTTGGGGATAATTTCTTATTGCATGGTTTAGCACCATTCTTTTACTTTCTCTCTCAATTTTCACATTGTGACAAGTGATGTAATATTGGGTTTGCTAAACAAATAGAACAGGAATAAGAGAAGGAAATGGAATTGAAGTTGTGAATATTACAGACATACTTTTCTTAGCACTGACAAACATTGTAATAATGTTTTAACTACAAAAATCATAATTTGGACAGTCATTTTATTGTTATTATTGTTACTATTATTATATTTTACTTGCATTTGTTTAAGTCTTCTTATTGTCCTTTTTAAAGAAAAACTGTGGAGCTTTAAATAATGATGAAATACATTTTATTGGCAGATGCAAATTACAACTGGAAAGTATCACACCTTGTTGATCAGCAATTCCTCTGTGTATTCCTGTGGTTCTGGTTTGTGTGGTGTACTTGGTCAAGGGCCTGAAACAACACAATGTGTAGCATTTACCCGGATAGATTTCCCACCTTTGGCACGTGTGGTTCATGTATCAGCCTCCTTTAATCATGCAGCATTTGTTATGCAATCTGGAGAGGTTTGTAAGGGCATAACCTTTATTCAATTAGCTATGATTCATAATGAAGTCATTAGTTTGGAACATAATCATGGGGTGGTTGTGTCGAAGAAGCCACAGCAGTGTGAGGGATATAATCAAAACCATTGTTGTGCTTGCGCTTAATATCTTAAGATTATGGGTTAGTTAATTTTTTATTTTACATAATATCATACCCTCATTACAAAGTGTTTGGGAGTTTAATACCTATATCCTCCTCTATCCTGAACAAGTGCATCATACGTTCTGAATAGGCTTGTGCTTTTTCCACACTTCAAGCCCAGAAAGCTTTCACGTGGTGGGGGACATAGTGGTCATATAATATAATTTAAACCATTTGGCTCACACATAAGGATTTTAGGATATTTCTTCGCACAACAAAAATCCGCGTTTGTCAAAGAAATGTATTTTTCATCTTAAATTGAAGAAAATTTTTCCTTAGACGTAGGAATAGGGTATTAGAAAATTTCTTTGTTGGCACTTATGTGCCATTCCAATTGTTGTATTCATGAGCTTGTTCAGTGGAATTTGGTGGTAGCAGTAGCAGATCAGAGAGAGACGTCAGGAGTTCAGAACATTTTTCTGCATGTCCCATACTGATAACTCAGATCCATTGTTTCTTTGTTTTCCTGGAACTGAAAAGGGATGGTTTTGTATTGTTACAGGTTTAGTTCTAGTTTCCAATATTAACGTGAGACTTCACCACTGATGCAGGTTTTCACATGTGGAGATAATTCATCTTCTTGCTGTGGGCATAGGGATACAAGTCGGCCAATTTTCAGGCCTCGTCTTGTCGAGTCACTGAAGGGGATTCCTTGCAAGCAGGTTAACTTCAAATCATCACCACGATAATATTGTTTATAGATCATGTTGTTGGCTGAGCTGAAAATTTGTAGTCTATTAAATGTGAACGTTAATCTCATGAGATGAGTAAACTCACTTTTATTAAAATAATGAATTCTTTATCCCTAAGCTCACTTTGGCTCATAATATTTTTTAATATTTTATTATGTTTTTCTCTTCGATATATTTCAAGATTGGTTGTCGTCAAGTCTCTACCTGAAGTAAAGCATTTCTAATTTTAATTACAGAGATTATTAATATATTACTACCTCCATTTTCAAGTAAGCGTAACTTTTACATTTTTTTCACGATTATCTTTCTACAGGAAATCTAGAAAGTATTATGTTAACCTTATTAAATAGGGGATATGAATGTCTGCTAAGGATATTAAGGAAAAAGAGAATTAAGTGTTGGGGGTAATTTTGTAAAATATACTCTAATTTCTCAAATTGAGGTCTATTTAACATATTTCTTAATTTTTGTGCACATTTGGAAAGTAACACTTATTGAAAACGTAGACAGTACCTAGTTATTTTTATGGGCTTTCTTGTCTCTATGATGAAGGTCAATTTTTCAAGTTCATACAATGGCAAGTCTTGTGTTGAGTGACTGAGGCCCAACAAATGTACATGCTAAATAGGAGTAAGATGTTCGACCAGTTTGCTATAATGTGCTGTTTTCTAGCCATATCACACTGTTTCATTTGTGTTGGATGTCCATGAAGGGGGATAGCTCAATTGTTAGGGTTATATCTCTGCCTCCGTTACCCTCTCTTCTATTAATTTCTTTTTTGTTCTGTCTCTTAGGTTGCAGCAGGGCTTAACTTCACTGTCTTTCTCACTAGACAAGGTCATGTTTATACGTGCGGAACCAACACGCATGGTCAACTTGGTCATGGTGACACTCAGGACAGACCAACGCCCAAAATGATCGAAATCCTTGGTAATGATGGCTTTGTTGTTCAGATTGCTGCTGGGCCAAGCTATATCTTAGCTGTAATGGAAAATGGAGCTGTATACTCCTTTGGATCAGGGGCTAACTTCTGCCTTGGTCATGGTGAGCAACACGACGAGCTTCAGCCACGTGCTATACAAAAGTTTAGAAGGAAAGACATTCATATTGTCCGTGTATCTGCCGGAGATGAGCATGCAGTGGCACTTGATTCAAATGGATTCGTGAGTTTCATTAGACAAGATCAGTTTCCAATTCTATATGTTATAATTGTTTGAACTATCGAAGTTCTACTAAGTGTCTGTTATTGACGGTGTCTAGGTATATACATGGGGCAAGGGATACTGTGGTGCTCTAGGCCATGGAGATGAGATTGAGAAGACTACTCCAGAGATCGTGACAAGTCTCAAAGATCACTTGGCTGTTCAGGTATTATTATATCCATAAATTTGGTCAATTTGTTACGATCAAGGGTGTGTTTGGATTTGCTCTGGAAAGTAAGAATATTTTGATCATTAAATCTAAGCATAACTAATTCTTTTAATGACCAGCTATATAAAATCAATTTCATGTTTGGTTGTATTCATTGAGAAATGATTTTGAGGTGGAACGTTTACTTTTAAATGATTTGGAATAACTTGTTCATATTATATTTTGATATTTATAGTTAATTTGGAAAATATATCCCAACTCGAAAATAATCTGTTTGCCCTTATTATTGTCACTTGTAGGTCTGTGCAAGGAAGAGGAAAACTTTTGTGCTAGTTGATTCCGGTTCAGTCTATGGCTTTGGTTCCATGGGATTCGGCAGCCTCGGATTTCTGGACAGAAGGGTATCCGATAAAGTCTTGAAACCTCGAATCTTAGACACATTAAGTGCTCACCATGTTTCTCAAATTAGCACTGGCTTGTACCACACTGTGGTGATCACCAGCAGGGGACAGATTTTTGGGTTTGGAGATAATGAAAGAGCACAACTTGGTCATGACACTTTGAGAATGTGCCGTGAGCCAACTGAGATTTTCATCAAAGATGCATCTGAGAAAGAAGCATGTGACACACTTCCATAAGCAAGTCAAGTCACCTGATTTTTCCAGTGTGATGACCACTGTTAAAAAATCACTGTTTTTATATTGTATTATATATATAGTAAAGAAAATTAAACACACAAAGACATTGTCACCATTTTTCATAAACTCTTGTAACACTTGGGTTTTTTTTTTTTTTTTTTGCTTGGTTATGTTAATGGTTAATGAACTGTGTGATAATAGTCCTCATATTTCTTCACTGTGATGTTAATGATTAATAAACTGTTTAGCACTCTTGTTTTGGCATGTTAAAAGTTATGTTTGGATGGGATACATCTTAACATGGAGAAGGCAAATCTGCTTTTGTCACTCTGGAGGTGCAAACTATGCCATATAAATTTATGGGCTGAAATGATTCACAAAAGCATTCAACTTAATCAAACAGCTTAATTCATCAGCATTAAAAGGAAAAGGAAAAAAAAAAGCAAAAAAGCTTAAATCATTCTACCCAACCAATCGGCTTTACACAGCCACTAGTCTGGCACCAATCTTAGCAGCAAGTGCAACATAATACAAACCCTCCAGAACTAAGAAATACTTCATAACCAGCAACCAACAACAGCAAAGCAACCTCCCAAAGGATAAGCCAACCCACCACACACACTGCAGCATCAAAACTCGCTTTACCAAAGCCATTACACCCCCAAGCATGGTCCCATGTCTTAACTTGAGTGTTGAATCCATAGCCCTTTAAGTGATGGTTGGAGGTTGATCTTTGACTCCATTGCAGCGACCAATGCATCCTGCAAGCAAGAGGGGGTGAGAGAGGAGGTTTACGGTTGTCATCCTGGTCCTTAGGCTTTGGGATAATATGCTTGTAAGTTGAATCACTCCTCCAATTAAACTCATCAGGAAGAGGCAGAAAGGCTACAAAGTGGTGTTGGCTGTGGTACACTAATTTTAAAATTTTACTACGTTGCCAATTTTGTTGCGAAAAAATTTGTTGCGAATTTTCTTTTCGATGTGCTTTGTTGCGAATTTTGTTGGAAATTTTTGTGTTGCGAATTACTTAGCTGCGAATTTTATTGCGGATTTGCTTAGTTGCAAATTTTGTTGCTGCAAAATTTCTTGTGAATTACTTAGATGCGACGTTTCTTGCAGATTTGCGTTGTTGCAAATTTTGTTGCAAGTTTGCTTGCTGAGAATTTTCTTGCGAATTACTTTGCTTTGAATTTTCTTACGAATTTACTTTGTTCCGAATTTTGATTCGAATTTGTTTGCTGCAAATTTTCCTGTAATTTACTCTGCTTTACATTTTCTTACAAATTTTCTTTCATACTAATTTTGTTGCGTTTTGTCTTGCTGCAGATTTCATTGTGAATTACTTAGCTCCAAAATTTCTTGTGAATTTGCTTTGTTGCGAGTATTCTATATTTATGCTAATTGTGTTCTATAATTTTTTAAGTAAGTTAATTTTATTCTATACTATTTTAGTATTTTTAAAATTTTATTCTATACTATTTCAGTATTTTTTTTAGTAAGTTAATTTTAATTGTTCTATTCTAAACACACAAATGCTCAGGGGCTCGAAAGATACAATGAGGGAGCATTACTAATTATATTTCTGAGAGTCTTAACAGAATGCTAAAACAAAGGTAAAATAAAGGAAGCAAAGGAAAATATCTCAATACTATTCATGTTAATATCTTTATATGACTAAATATCTCAATAATATCTTAAGTATCTTAATTATATTTGCTATATCGCTACAAGTACCAGTATCTACAATATTTTTAAAAATTAAAATAGAAAATCAACGCAAATTTTAATTATTTTAAATTTTAATTTTTTATAGAATTCATTTTACTTATGACTTTTCATTACTCCACCATTCAAGTTTAAAGATTTTATCTTCCTATATATTACTTAGGCTTGTTTAAGATGCCGAGACTTGTAGTAAAGAAAATCATATCCATTCGAGTAAATTTTTGTGGGGGCAAGGCTAGAGGTGCAAATGGTATACCTTTGATAAGATGGGAAGTAATCCAGCGGCCTAGTGATCAAGGAGGTTTGGGTGTAGGTGACTTAGCAATTAAAAATTGTGTCATGCATTTTAAGGATAGCAACCTTCTTTGCAAGAATGTGGGCAATTTGGCATAATAGAAACCGAATTATCTTTGAAGGGAAAAGTAACAATTTTGCAAAAACAGAAATGCTGGCCAATTTAATGTCGCGCGCCGGGTTATTTTCCGGTGGTTTGGTGTAGGCGTGGAGTCATAGGTTCGGTTTGATTAGCCTGTCTGGGTTTGATTTTGGGGGATGTAATTGTTTAGTGTTGAAGTGGTTTGGTGTCAAGATTGTTATTTTGTAATTATCCCTCAAGGGACTTTTTTCATTTAACGAAATTCACAACTTACCTTAAAAAAAGAATATTTTTTGACAAGAATCCCAAGTTCTTGGGATTGATTATACTAGCTAGAAACTACGAGATAGTTTTTCAAAATCTATAAAAAGTCATGTATGAAGAGTGGTATTTTTTATAAAAAAAAAATTCAAAGAGAAAGAGTTACATTTTTTTTATAACGGTTATATCTCTTTATGAAATTGCATCAATTCACACGATGGTTTTTTTCTTTTTATGAATAAATAACTACTTGAAGAGTTTTCATCAACAGATACCACTATTCCCAATAAACCACCATCGCAGCCTTTCAACCCCGTGACTTTCCATAGAATTTGAAACACCGAAGGGGTTTGGCGTGTACTGCTCCGTGGCGTCTTCTCATCTAGCTTCTTTGTTGGCTACCTTTGTACTTTTGCCCGACTGAAAAAAATGGACGGTTATTTCTTATCATGTGTTTTTTATTTTTTATCTTTATCATCTACTGTGAACAAGAATCCCGTTTTCTCATCATTTTGTATTATGTTAAAGGAGTTCTCAGTCCTAAATTTTGGTAAAATGGCACTATAGGAATCACTTAATGATCAAGAGCTAACATGATAAATTACCAGTAATTATTCAGTGAAAATTACCTTCTAAGAGCCAATAATCAATAATCAATTAATCATGGTAAACTATTCCCAAAAAAGAAAAACCTTGAACTGAATCAGTGAAACCAAACAAGGCAAAACTTTATCCTTGTGTTTCTTCTTTTCTATGAACCATCACATTATTTGTCGCAAATGTCAAGCTTTCAGTTGAGGCCAAATTTTGCCAGACATCGTGAGTTCCAATGAAGTACTTCACTACCAAATGATGGACTATTGTCCAACTACACACAATCTATAATGGTTTACAAGTTTGTACCTAAGAGAACAAGGATCATGATATGTGATCTGTTACATAGGAGTTTGGACCACCTCTAGTGGAAACTGAATTGTTCAATAGTTCATTTCCATTCCTAAATTGAAAGTGTTCTAACTTATTTGAAGTGATATAATTTAACACAATTTGCTTAATTATTATGTGCTTTTAAAACAGGTGTCAAAAGGTAAAAATATTCTTCTCTTCACTTCTTTTGACACTATGAACCAATGAGTCTTTCAGGTCTCTTTAGCCGTGAAATTTTCAATGCCTTTGGCACAACATTTCTGTCCTTGATCTGCTGTAGGGAGAGTTCAACTAAAGAGTACTTTATGGCTAAATGGCAAATGATTCAGTCCCTTATTGTTGTTGGCATTCGACAAGCGCATGATATATATGTAGGCTTCAGAAGCTAATTAATGTTAAGACTTGGGAGAAGTTGTTAATGTTAAGACTTGGGAGAAGTTGTAGTTATTCTTTAAAAAGAAGAATTGAAGTCATGTGCATCAAACCTCAACCACAGAAAATCTGACACCAAAATGGTGCACAAATCTTGTTGCTTTCCTGCTATGCATCGATCTGATTTGGTTCTATTCCCTTTTTTTTAAGTACTTGTAAAGAAAAGTGAAGCTTTGACAAAAGAAGCACATGAAAAGGGAATTTTATTAGAAAAGAAAGTAGGAAAAAAATTACAGCAAAAACAGAACCAAACCTCACTAGCCACATCTCAACATCACATAAACACACCCCCAAAACTTTGCCACAATACCCCCTTTTTGCCGAATCATTCCAAATACTACATAGTCTCTAAATGTTCTCTGAACACCTTCAACATACTTGAAAATGTTACAATGCCGACTAAGCTACAATCATCCTCAATGACCCACAAGTAGTTCACTCTGTGAGCAATTGCCTGAATCATCACAGCGACAAGGGAGCTCTTGGGATGGCACACTATAGCCTCCGCCTTTCTCACCATCCTCGACGAGTAGCTCGACGACCTCGAGTACCTCCCAGACCTCATCAGCGTCCTCCCCGACGAGGATGACTCCTCGTCGGACGAGGACGATGATGAGGCCGACACGTCGCTCGTGAGAGGCGACAAATTGGTGAACTCTTGCAGCATCTTCTCCAGATTCCTGTCCTTGAGCCTCGCCTTCACCACCCTCACCAGATCCTCCGGGGGAGGGCCGCCGCAGTCGATGTAGGCCATCAAATCCCCCGCGGACAGAGTGGCGATGGCGGCGGCGAGCGTCTCGTCGCAGCAGGCGAGGGCGAAGGGCGAGATCTCGCCGATGAAAGTAGCGTCGCCGTCCACAATGGCGACAGAGGTCTGCTGCGCCAGGGAGGAGGAGATTGCCCCCAATGCGGAGGAGGCAGGGGAGAAGTAGTCGATGGCGAGGACGTCGGAGCCGATGAGGCCGAGGGCGTCGATGGAGAGGGCCGGGAGAGGGGTGAAGAGGCCGATGGAGCCGAGGAGGAACCGGATCACGTCCTCCTGGGTCAGCCAACAGAACTCCCGGCTGCTGCTGCCGCCGCCGCCGCTGATTGTTGCTGATGCCTTCTGAATCAGATTCTGTTTTCTCCTTGAAATGCCGCTCCTTCTCGTCGGTGCTATTGGCACCACAAGGTTCTGTGCTCCTTCGAGGATGAGATCTATTGCTTCCAGTAAGCTGGAACATCATTAACAACACTTGTTACAAGACACAAACACAGCACAGTTTTCAATTTGCAACTTCAAACTTGAGATAAATTAGGCTCCTTTTTCATGTGAACATGAAAATTCTAAACACCCCCCCCCCCCCAAAAACAACTATTCAGGGGAAAAGAAATTCAGATTCGGCTTAACTCTGGAATTCAACACTCGTTGTAATTAGGAAGAGAGAGAAAATCAACCTTATCCTCTGCTATAACTTACATACAGTGATTAAAAGCAAAATTGGCAGACAAGAGAGAGAGAGAGAGAGAGAGAGAGAGAGATTGATTGTTCAGCATCACCCAACATTCCAGAATTAATTTTTATTTTAAAAAATAAACAAAGAAAGAAAAGAGCAAAATTCAGATTCAGCTAATTCAAGAATAATAATAAAAATCCCAATTTTGCAAATTTCCCAACACAATCCTGAGTCATAACAAATCATTTTCAATAAACAGAAGAAAAAGAAAAGAGCAATTATCACACGGAAAGAGAGAAGGGTACCTACCTAGAAGAAGGTTGGAGATGGACCACAAGGGCAGGAGGAGCCTTAGAAATGATACGAGAGAGAGGCGCGTGGAGAGCTTGAGAGGGTCTCAAGAGGTTGTCCTCAGAGCAGAGGTAGCAAACCACATCAACCATGCAGACTTTCCCAACACATGCACAATCGGTGCTGCTCCAGACGCCGATGAAGGTTTCCTCGGAGGACTTGAGCACTGCGAGGGCCTCTGCGGCGGTGGCTGAAGCAGGGAGGAGCCTTAGTGGGGGCTTCCCAAGGCAGAGGTCGGATACCTCACTCGCCAGAAAGCTCACTGCCATGCAAAGACTGATTACCGCTTTTGGCGATCCACTCCGAGTGAGAAGAGATATTTTGTGGCGGTGCTGCGGTGGGTGGTTTTGTTGTTGTTGTTGTTGTTGCGGTGGGAGAAATGGGACAGAGGGTGGCAGTATTTATAGAGGGAGAAGGAGAGGGAGGACAAAGTACCAAGTTGCGACAAAAAAACGGCAGGCGACAACGCGTTCTTCCTCTCATTCGTTTGAATTTGTTGTGATGCGTACTTGTGCGTTTCAAAACACCAAAAATGGTTTATGAATAATGAAAATGGACAAAATAATGTATAAAGCATAATAATAAAAAATTATTATATAATGTAATAAATATTTAAAACTCATATATAATTAAAAATATTATATTTTATATGTTGTGCATATTTTATTATCTAATTTTGTTTTACTAACGTAGCACAACTAATTTATATTAGCTTAATAAAAGGTCCATTCACATCCACTTTTTAGTTGAGTTTGTGATATATTGATATGTTAAGTGGGTGTTTGGTTTGCGGAATTGATAAATATTTTTATGATTAGCATTTTTTGGAGTGTTACTTTTAAGAATGGCGTTTTCATGAATGGTTTTTAATTGCGTTAGATTCACTCATTAAATTCTTTAAAATCTTGCAAAATATACTTAGGAATGAACCATTGATACATTTAGTTGACAGTAATATTTCAAGACATATTTTTTGTTTTATCAAAAATACTCCTAACAAATGATTAACCCTAAATCCTAAAAATGTTCGCCTAATTGTTTGTGGGTGATGAATGATCCCTTTTGATTAATTAATATTTAACAAGAAAAGAAAATGCCAAATAATCTGTCGTGTACATTAGATACCCTTTGAGGGTTTTAATGGTCAAATGTCTTTTATCATTGGTTTTTAAGGAAGCTTCTAAGTTACACTTTATATATTAAAAAAAAATGTTGCACCAAGTGATTTAAGGTAGAACAATGTTATTTAGTTACATTTTTAAATTGTTGTTAAACACATTTTAATAATGTGGTTATTTTATGTGGAATTTAGTTTTGTGAGCCGTTCACCACGTAAAACAAATAAATGTGTGAAAAATGTGAGGATTGAGTCCTTTTAATAAAGATGCGGCTTCAAGAACAATCATTGTTTATTGGAATAATAAATAGTGTTTGATACAAATATTGTAATAAAGATACAAGGAAGTAAACTTAAATTGCTAAAGAACTAAATTAAAAGTAAAAAAAAAAAGAAAAAAAAGAAAAATAAATAAAGGAAAAGAAAAGGAAATGAGAAATCTACTCGAAGTTTCTCAATACTCTTTGTCGCTGAGACGTGATGAGGCTTAATTTGAGAGTTCTTCCAAGTAAAATACCTCATTTTTTTTCTATTCTGGACGTCCCTATTTATAGCCTTCAGTGACCCCTTGCATGCTCGTCACGTGTCTTCTTGGATGGTTGTAGTTTGATTCTCATAATTTCACTTTCTCCACTTTCCTTATTTTTTGCGAAGTGGACGGTTATTTCCTTCGTAAAGGTGTACATGTTCTTTGTAACCACCACACGTTATTAGTGGCATGTCTTGCTGTAGGTAACTTGCAAGTCGAACTTGATTTCTTCTCAGGTTTTGGGGTCGCCTATGATTATCAATTTGGGTCGATTCATTGCTTACTCTTAAACTCTTAATGGTAGTCTACTAACTTTAAAAAAAATCAAGGAATATTCTTCTCATACACCTGTTCATTTGGTCGATCCCATCTTCTTCAACCACTCATGGTCAACTCACATTGTCGACCGTAAACTTTCCAATATTGTTTGTCCTTGATTGCATTAATAGGGTTTTTCTTTCAACCATTTCATTATTCTTGAAAATCCCCTTGATGATTTTACTTGAATACCCTTGTCATATATTTTCACAATAACAAGATGCCCCCAATATTTTCCTTTTTGGGGAGGGTAAAAAGGAAAATATTAGAATTTTGATGGCTCTCGACCAGGATCTTTGTCTTCATTATTTAATATATTAAATACCTCAAAGCAATTGATACATTTTCTTAGGTCATCATTACTTAGGCGCTCGAAACTGGTTGAAACATGTGCGAGGGTGAACAATAGAAGGCTCATCTTAAGGCCAACTCAACCAAGCTACGTGAAGATATGACCATTCAAGAGCGATACATATGAAAGCTCTGTCGAGGAAAAAAGAGAAACTCGCTGACCAAAGGGCTCAGCTGGCGGGTGAACAGGACGAGTTGAAACGCTAACTTCGCACCCTTTTAGGCTAGCTCTTGTTTTTTGTTTTTTTGTATTTCCCACCCTTGGGCATTTTATGTAATTTTTCAACATATATATATGGTCAAAGTTCAATTTTTATGTCCATCATTTCTGGTCGGTAGATTTTTAAATATTTACCATTAATCAAACTTAATCGTTTTCCATCATCTATATTGATTATTGAATAAGCATTTCCTAAGAATACTTTACTAATTTTGAATGGACCTTCCCAATTAGGCAACCATTTCCCAAGACTTCTTGATTTTTTTTATCAATGAGTAATATCACTTTATTTCTAAACTAGATCGCCTACTACAAATTTTCATTTTCTCACTCTCGATCGTAAGATCTTGCTATTGCTTCTTTTTGTCGAACGATGGACTCTAGGGCCTTTATTCTTTTACCATCTAACTCATTCAATTCATCGAATAAAACGTTGAAATGTCAATCGGCAAGTCATCTTGCTGAGCCACACTAACGCTTTGCAAATTTATATCAATTGGTAATATAGTTTTGTGATCGCATACCAATTCGTAAGGCATCGTCCCAATTGACCCTTTCATAGGCCCATAACACATGGCTCAAAGTATGGTGCCATCCTTTTGGTTGTTTGCCCACATGCTTTTTTATCATTGCGATTATAGTTTTATTAACCGCCTTGACTTGTCCATTACCTTGGGCATAGTATGGAGTTGAAGTTAGCATTCGTATGTTTCATGATTTAGCATATTCAACCATTTTCTTTCCTAGAAACATCGTTCCTTGATCGGTCGATAATGATTGTGGTATTCCAAACATGTGAATGATATTCTCTTCTATGAAAATGGTGATTATTTTGACTAACTTCTTTTAATGGAATAGCTTCGACCCATTTGGTGAAATAATCGATCCCTACTAATATAAATTTATGACCTTTTGATGAATTAGGGAAGATTTGGCCAATAAGGTCGAGTGCACAACCCCTAAAAGGCCAATGCTTCACAATGGTATATAATTCGTCGGCCAGTATATGCTAGATTTGTCCGTGCTTTTGGCACTCTTGGCAAGACTTGGCGTATTTCATTCAATCTTTGAATAAGGAGGGTCAATCCACTCTTCGTTGATTCAATGTCCATCTCATTTTCTCTCCTACCTAGTGCGACCCACAAATCCTTTCGTGCACCTCTGCTAGGGCTATGTATGCTTCTTTTTCTCTTAAGCATGTGAGCAAATTACCATCGAGAGATTTTTCAAACAACATATTTCCTAATATTACGTAACTAATGGCGCGATACTTTACTTTCCATTGAGCCTCGATATTTGGGTTTTTTTTATGTATTCTATAATGGGTGTCCTCCAATTATTATTGACACTTAGATCATTAACAGCGATGTCCCTTATTTCAAAAGTAATACTGTCGATGTCGACCTTCATCAATTTTTCTAAGGTCGCTAGATTAACTTTGTAGCCAGAGGCTATTTGTGCCAGCTTGTTGGCTTCCCAATTTAATTCCCTGGGGATATGTTTTAATACAGCTTGATCGAACTCTTTCATCAAATCACTAGTCCTCTTGTGATATTTTAACAAATTCACACTTAAACATTTGTACTCACTGACCACTTGCTTTATCACTAATTAAGAGTCGTTGAGGACTTCAATATTCCTTGTTTTCCTTTGTAATAATAACTCTAACCCTAGGATTAGAGCTTCGTACTCTGATTCATTGTTCAAGTAACATGATTCAAGCTTAAGCATTATTTTGGTCGGCTCATTTATGGACGATATTAACAAAATCTCTATACCTACACCTCCTTGGTGTCTCGATCAATCGAAATAGAGACGCCAAGGTTTCATGTCGACCATGTCAACTTCTTTTTCGACTTCTAAGCAAGGATACTCGACCAAGAAGTCAGTTAAGACTTGTCCTTTATTTGCTTTGGATGGAACATAATGTAAATTAAACTCGGTTAAAGCCAACATCCATTTACCCATTCGACCATGAAAGATAGGTGCAAAAAGCATATATTTTATAATATTTGTCTGAGAAATTACAAATATGTCACTGGCTACTAAATAATATTTAAGCTTGTTGCAAGAGAAGTACAAAGACAAACACATTTTCTCGGTGAAACTGTATCTAGTTTCTGCATCTACCAGTGACCTACTTAAGTAATAAATTACTCGTTCTTTTCCATCTCCATCTTCTTAGGACAACATGCTCCCAATGGCCGTTTCATAGGCAGAAATGTACAACTTTATAGGTTTGTCATGCTTGTTAGGTGCCATGATAGGTGGATTGGTCAAGTAATGCTTGACCGGATCGAAGTTTTATTGATGCTCTTTGGCACATTCAAACCTTTCTTCCTTTTTCAGCTTCACTAAGGGTATACCCTAGTTTTTCCTGACAAATTGGATATAAATCTTCTAAGGTAGTTAACCTTTCCCAGGAAAGCTTGCAGCTCATTTTCAGCTCTTGATGAATTTCACTTTTCCCACTTTTCTTATTTTTCGCGAAGTAAACAATTATTTCCTCTGTAAAGTTGTACAGGTTCTTTGTAACCGCCATACATTATTAGTGGGCATGTCTTGTTGTGGGTAACTAGCGAGTCGAACTTGATTTCTTCTCAGGTTCATCGTACCTTGGAAGTTTGAAAGGTCGAGTTCTTTATTTAGCATTCAAATTTCATCCAATGTTTGGTTGGGGTCGCCTACGATCATCAATTTGAGTCGGTTCATTGCTTACTCTTGAACTCTTAATGGTCGTCTACTAACTCTAAAAAAACCAAGGAATATTCTTCCCGTACACTTGTTCATTTGGTCGATCTTATCTTCTTCAACCATTCATGGTCTACTTACATTGTCAACCTTAAACTTCCCAATATTGTTTGTCCTTGATTGCATTAATAAGGCTTTCTTTCGACCCTTTCATTATCCTTAAAAATCCCCTTAATGATTTTACTTAAATACCCTTTTCATATATTTTCACAATATCAGTGACTAAATGTATTCTCAATTTTATTTCACTTCATTTCTTCTTGCTAGTATCACCACCTTCACCCTCAGATCTCTTCTACCCCCACCACCACCACTACTTGAAATCCACTGCTACTACTGCTGATTTCATCCCCCACACCTCCGTCACCTCTTCATCATTTTCATCCCCCCAACTCCAAGCTTTTCTTTGTTTCTAAACACCTTTTTAATTTTTTATTTAACAAACATCCCCCCAAAAAAAAGGGATGGGATCATAACAGTAGCAGATCCAGAACAAAATCCAACAATAGGAAAAAAACAAAATGACCAGAAAAAAAAGCAAAATAAAGAAGCTACCCAAAATACATTATATCACACTAATTATTTCTACAGAAAATGCTCTATTATAACCGGAACAACCCAATTAAGATGCATCATTGAAATTCACCACAAAGCCTTGATGTTTCTCCACCAATTCTCATCTAATTCAAATTCCATAACAGACTTCTTTCTCATCCCTCACTGAATCTTTGTTTCTAAACACATCATCTTAATTTAGTTTCTATTTCTAAACACATACTCAAAGGCGAGGGGATGCGTGGTGCCAACGAAGGTAGAGTGGTGCCCACTATCAACAAGCTAAGTTTGGCCAAGCTGCGACGACCTTGACGGTGACAAGTAGTTTTACATTTTTACTATATCAATATATGGAAAGAAATTACTTTAAAGTGAATCAATAATTAATGTAAAAATAATAAGTAAACAATTATTTGTATTTAAATTATTATAAGCAAACTATGATATGATCTGTTCTATAAGTTTAGTCAAATATAAATTATTTCTCGCTTAAATTAAATATAATTTTTAAAATAAATGTATCGGGGTTTCTTTTGTCTTAATATATTTCGTACTTTACCTTCATTTCTCTTTTAATCGGATGCATTCAAGCTCATCTTGTGTCTAAATGCATTTTATTTTCCACCTTAGCATTTTTTTTTCCTATTAAGATATATTTAGATTCCAGTTGTGTTGGAATATTTCATGTCATTCTCTAAACTTTATAAATATATACCCATTGGATTATCCCATTTTTAAACCATCCATTATTAGCTAATAAAACTAATCTATCTTAGTCAAATTTATTAGCAAAAATATAGTTACGTTTTTGTCTATTAATTGTAACTTAAATTTTTATTTTTCTCAGAACTATACTTTATTGTCGGTATTTTGAAGGGGAAATAAAGTATTTTAAAAGTAAATCCAATTTCTCTCATGTATACAAAGAGATTATTTATGCACCCAAAGTTGAATAGGTAAATAAAATGCACTTGTTCTATTTTTTTTCAAAAAATGAACTTCAATTTATAGTGAATATATACTATACACGTCAATATATTTGTCATTTAAAACATAATTTAAAATTATAGATATATAACTTAGGGGCCGTGTTCTGATCGTGGTAAAATGACTGATGTCAAACTCATATAAACTTAAAGATTAAAAAAAAGTTATGGATATGCAAATTTATGAAAATTAATAATAAATTTGTGTTATTATGCATAGTGTTTTATCATCAATATAATAACATTTCTCTTTTGAAAATTGCTCATTTGAAAATGTGAACATTTTTTTTCTCCAATAGATTTTGTCAAGTGATTTTTTCAAAGAGGCTGCGTCTATGTTAGCCGAGGTTGTCTTCCTGGGTGAGAGGGGCGGGGGTGGGGGTAGGTTCCCTTGTAATGGCCTGGCTGCTTTGTGTGAGTTTAAGCCCTTCAGTTTGAAACATTGAAAAATAAAAATGGTCAGAGAGCTCCTAAAGAGAGCAATAACTTTACAAATTCCTAATCTCCATTGACACATTAATTAGGGACACTCAAATCTCTAAGATTCTTGATATATATATATCATAAACTTCATTAACACTTGCTAGCATAGTGTTTCAAGTTTTGGGTGCAACCATGAGCATGAAAAATATATATATCATTTTAGCAATTCTCATTTCCTTGCTTATGCTCAGCCACCATTTCTTAGCGTGTCATTTTCAAATTTTAAATCTCTGACTAACACATTTTATCATCTTGATCACTTTTCATTGAATCGTTTATTTGTCATGGTTCTTGCTTTCAATCAGCAACCACCGAACAGAGCTAGGAAGAAGACAGTATTACCGGCACAAAGACCCATAGCAGTGATGACAAGACCCCTTTCAGACACTGAGCGAGGAGAATCTCAATCAATAATTTTTTTTTTCAATTCTTTAATTATATATAAAACATTTTAGTGAAGGAAAGAAAATGATATAAAATAAGAAATCAAACTGCCTAATATTGTGTTCTTTTAGGCTAGAAGCCTCCTAAAAATAGCAATAAAGATTATAATATAATGGCTGTTTAGAGTGTTCGAATTTCTGGATTTAATTAATAGAGCCATCCACATCACAGCCACTTTTTTGGGGCAAGTGGGCCTTCAATGGGTTATAGATGTTAGTCTTTCATTCACTTATTGGATTTAATTTAATTTTAATTTTGTTTACAATTGGAGGCGAGATTTGGAATTTAGCAGATGACAGACAGAGAAGAAAAATTGAGCCTAGTAATTTGTCCATATTGACTGCATGCCCACTTTCCATGAAGGAACTTTAGATGGGAAATTCTCTTTTTCTTCCTACCAATTACGAACGTGTGATCACTCTTCTTGCAAAAAAAGGTTTAGAATTTCACGTGCTTAAAAGATAAACATGTAGCTTGTTGATATATATATATATAGGAATCTTGAATCTTTCGTTGATGTGCATTTAATTAATAGACTGAGCTATAATAAAAGATATTTAGATAGAGTATAAGTTCATAAGGGTCACAAATTGGTTTCATAGGAAGGTAGGAAAGCGTCATTTATGGTCGAAGTAGGTTTTGACAAACATTTTACATCATCCATAATCAAATATAATAATTTTCACATCTACTCCTAGCTAGCTAGACAATAGCATTAGATAGAGACATATTTCCCCGGGGGGGGGGGGGGG
>QANU01014289.1:144644-159492 GCA_003254905.1 Nissolia schottii
AAAATGATAAAAAAAATCTTAAAATTAAAAAAAAAATTAATGCTTTACAAAACTAACCCCGTGTGGGTATTTTATATATATATATATATATATATATATAATATGAAGGTATATCAAGAATTAAAAAAATTGCATGAATATGATAGAGAAAGTGAGTCAATAAATTCACTTAACATATTGTCTAAATTTTAGAATTTATTTATAGAAAAATTAAAATAAAAATGTGAACAATTATTTAAAAAGTGAATAGAGCATATATAAGTTTTGCACCATATTATTTAGCAGCCTAATAGGCGGCTTAATTGCTACACTCACCTCTCTTTTACTCAAAATTAGCATGATTAATTTCTTTTAGGTTTAAATAATTACATCCACATAAATTCTCACCTTAATCTTACTAATCACTTATTTAGTGGACCATTAACTTTTGCCACTTAATCCCCATTATGGTAGACATACTGCTCGGTCGTGGAAGAAATAATGTCTTTAAACCTATCTATCTTTTGACACTTTAACATGGCGGGCAAGAATCAATAGAAAAACTTCTTTTCAAGAAGATCGACGTGTCATATAATCAAACAAAATAGGGGATGCATAAATGATTTTGTTGATATAGTACATTCATGTCTTTCTCTTGCACTTAAAAGGCTACATCCAATTAGGGAATTATATGCTTACAAAATGTTCGAGAAAATATTTTTGTTAACGTGACAAGATACAAATGGATGAAAATAATGTAAAAAGTCATGCTTAGCAATTAGCCTGTGCAGAGCAATCCACGAGTTTGTTCACAAGTTGCGTAACTGCTAAATTAGGGGTTTATACATATGGGTGGGTTTTGAAGTGGCAAATTCCCAAATTATGGGTCGTGGGAAGAATTTACGAAAGTATGGAGCATTGTGGCGATTTCAGGATTATTTGGAAAAGAAAAAAAAAGAAAAAGCAGTCTGAAATTGGGGTGGAGCTGGGCGATTTCAGAGTGAGGAGAAAAAAAGTTTTGCTAAGTTTGAAATTGCCACAAACTGTGACGATTTTAGACAAAAAAATAAATTTTTAGATCTTTGAAATCGACACAATAAGTGGTGATTTTAGAAAAAGTAACCATACATCTGTAATATTTTTTCATACATCATACTATGGGAATATAACCGTTTTGTCCCCATAAATAAGTAAAAAATCCGCTAAATTAAGCATGACATTTTTTATTTTGTTTTTCATGCCACGTGAGTGGAAATTAAGTGCCTGTGCATCTAGTGCTTTCTCCATGAAATCACCAATGAGACAAAGAGTAGAAAGTGAGTGATTTATACCATTAGATTAATAAAGTGGACCATACATAATTACACTTTATTAATTTAAGTGTGCAAGTCTCTCATTTTGTTATATGAAATGATATTATTACTTTAAAAGATTTAAATCCTCTTAACAAATATTTTTGAGAGGTGCATTCCAGGTAAGTACTTGCAGTAGGAAAGTGTGACTTGCATTAGAGCTTTCATGTAGAAAGTTTTACCAATATGCTTTCAATTAGAAATTTTTGTGTAGTCACAAGATATTATTAGATATAATGGATACACATAATAACATATCATTTTAAATGGCAAATTTTTTTATCAATAATAAAACGTCATTCCATATATTGTTTAAAATATATAATTTAACCAAATGTATCATGACGACCCAAAATTTCTTGCTCTTGAACGGAAATCGGCATTTTGAGTGCGTTATATCAAGCGCTAGCTGCTCAACATATTGAAATAACCAATCTAATTCACCCTGTCATTATCATGGATATTAAATCTACACAAATATAATTAAATAGCCAGTGGCAGGTACTTCAATTAATTTTGGGCATATGTTGAGCTTTCATTGTTTTTGTTATTATTATATAAATTTATTGTGGCCACTTTTTAATAATTTTCTTGTTTGTAGGACATACTTTGAAAGAAAATAAAAACAAAGCACACGTTAGATTAAACCTTATCTGCAAACATCACAGAAATCGTCTAATCTGTTTAGATCTTGCCTTGTTACTTCGTTACTTTTTATTTATTTCTTATTACTTTCTGTTGCACTTTTTTCACTTTTTGTCATCGCACTCAATTTCAAAAGCCTATAGCCTAAGAATACTTTGGCAGGTATAATAATCACCAATTAAGCACTAATGTACATTCATGACCACAAAAAAAGCAGTGAACAATATGCATCTAAATTCCTCTTAATTATAAATTTTTTAATACATTTGTATTTAACTAAAATGACATTTAATTTGAGATGGGGAAGTATAAAACAAACATTTGATATTATTCTTAACTTGTATTTTCACACCACAATTTTAATTTCACATTTTGATTCTGCAGCCATATACAGATCAATAGTGTTATGATCAGTACGAATTGAAGTTTACGAATGGAAAAAAAACATGATTTCTCAAATATCACATGGATAAATATTTCATGTTATTTAATTTATCGATTTTTTATCATTTTTATAATTAAATTCATTAAATTTTATTATCATTTCATGATCTAATATGACATATTAATGAATTATATGATCTAATGTGATAAATTAATTTGTAGAGAGATGTATCGTAATTAAACTCAAATGGTTCACAAATCTATAAGTCTTTTATAGGTTGACTCTTTCAATGATTTGACAAATGAAAAATTTATTACGATCATATAGAACATGAAATGATAACAAACTTCAATGAATGTAGTTATAAAAATGATCAAAATAAATATATTAAATAGCATAAAATATTTATCTCATAGAATATTAAGCAACCACCAAACATTTACCCAATAAAAAGAGAAAATAGAGGAGAAATGTGACCCAATATATTAACACTAATGTAATGGTTACATTTCGTACCAAAAGCAGATGTGTACTAATTATATTTCTATATAAAGATACAAATAATCAAATAAAAAATAAGACAAATTAAAATCTTTTCATAACAGATTCTCATTGTCTTAATGCTCGTTTTTGTCTTTCAAATTGTACGTTGGAATCATTTCGTTTCATGAAATTCAAGTTTCTAATCCCTAAAATTATACATCTTATGTCAAGTTAATAATTGAATTAATTATTATCATTTACGTTGTCGTTAATTTATTACAATAAATGAGACTATGACAATAATTAAAGTTGCAAATGAATTATGGCAACTCCTAAGTAAGATTGCAAATGAGATTACGAGAGCATTTGTGGTTGTAAATAAAGTTGTTGTAGCAACTAAGATTTTGTTGGTCCCATGTATTGTCACAAGACCTACAACCACATTTCAATCCTAGGTAACATCATAGTCCCATTTGTAGTCTCAATTCTCAATTGTTGTCACAGTCTCATTCAATGTGATTAATTAGTAAAAATGTGACAACACTGTAATGATAATAAATAAATAAATAACTAATTTAACCTATGACTTATTTCAAGAATTAAAAAGTTAATTTTTAAATTTCAAATACCAAAGTAACTTAGACTTAATTTTAATAACTAAAATGAGCATTAACTTAATTCTAATTGGACAATAATTGTACAGTACATACACCCAATTGTTGTGCATCACCTTATATAATGGGTTAGGCATGGATAATTTGATGTCAAGATATTTACTATCTTCCTTAGAGAACTGTTGTGCGAATTTATCTGAGACATCACGTTCATTCACTCTTTTTGAATGAGATTATATTAAAGTGTAATATTACGTTAAAATCTCAACTAATAATAAATGAAATATGAAATAACATGTTATGTTATATAAAATGAGTACAAATAATATAACTTTAAGAATTATATTATTTATATTTATTTTAATATGAGACATTGTGCTAAAATATTCATATACTATTAGATAACATTTCAACAAAATTCATATCCTATTAAAATTTCATCTAATAATAGATAAATTCACATTAAAATAAAAACAAATAACATTTTTCTAAAGCGGATTCTTGGGTGTTCCTAAGGATACCATGTCCCCTCATCCTAACAAATGTAAGTTATCATTGTATCAACTTAAAAATTGTCAAATAATAATAATAATAATGTTTATATCAAAATCTTAATTTATGTTTGGTCACATAGTTTCTGTAATTTTTATTTAAAACAAATTGAATCCCCAAATTTGAACTAAGAAAGTTGAAAGAACCTAAATAACCATGTAATTTAGTGATTCAATTTTCAAAAATAAAAATTAAAGAAACTATGTAATCAAACATAAATTAAGATTTCATTGCTAACAATCTTATGATTATTTGATAATTTTTAAGTTGATATAATACTAAATTATATATATTTTTAGGTGAGGGGCATGGTTCCCCTAAAGACACAAAAGAATCTACCTTTTGTGAATGATATAAGGTGACATAGAGAGTACACCACACTCAGGGGTGTTCGCCGTGTGGATTGGATCGGTTTTGAATGAAAAATTTATTCGATCCAAAAATATAATTTATGGCAGCTTTGATTCAATTGGTTTAATTTTGATAAAAGAATCTTATCCAGTCCAATCCAAATTTTAGCAGTTTTGATTGGATTGGTTTAATCAATTTTTAATAAAAAAATTAAGTTTAAAATGTTATAAACTATAGATAACTTAAGACAATAAAATAAAAATATAACAATAAAAATTAAATAACTCAATTTTTATATGCATAAAATGATATTTAAGTAAGAATGACAATAAAAATGTAATAATTATATGATAAACAAAAATTATTATAAATAAAAATATAAACTTAATAACATAAAATTATATTTTATAATGTTTGCGATTTGAATTGAACTAGATCAATTTTAAAAACTAAATCTAAAATTCAATCAAATCCAAATAATTTTAAAAAAAAAATAGGAGTGAATCAAATCCAAATTTTTGCAATTTCAAATAATTTTTAATTTTTTTTTATTAATTTTAGATTGGATTAAATACTTTACTTACTACACCCGATGTTGGGTCACCCAGATAGAGTAGTGGTAGGATCCACCACGTGAGAGATGATGGCCTGAGAGGGATGCGTTTATCAAAACCCTGATGGACTCTCACTCTCTGGATCCCGGCTGCTTTATCATCCGTTTCCCCAAATGTTGTACGACTCTTGTCCGTACCATACTTTCCTAGCATCACAAATTTGTGTCATCTGGATTGGATAAGGAGAAATTTTCAGAGGGACTTTGGAGAGTTTTTTATTTTTTATTTTTTAGAGATTAATGTGAATGCTTGCGTATAATTTAGGGGCGGGGGGGAATGATTTCAAACATTTTTTTTCTCATTTTGTTAAGAAGAGCACACTTACAGAAAATAAAATATATTTCATAGAGCTCATAGAAGAGCTTTCTCCTCTTTTGGTGAACATGACAGAGATAAGGAAAATGATCCAAACAAAAGTTTCACCCATAAATAGTAAATAGGAAGATAAAAAAAGGTCATTTATGCATAACATTACTCTAATATCCCATCAAATGTAAAGGTATATTGATATCGTTATAAAAATATGGATAATATATATATATATATATATATATATATATTCCAAGCAATAATAGTAGAAAGAGAATTGATAAAAAAAAATAGTAGCAAGAGAAAAATAATTATTTTACATTTGTTACTTTTTCTCACATTCTTTTCTTTTATAATTTTTTTCTTTTTTATTTTCGTCCAAACAAAGCATATGAAAGAATTTCTCTACATTATATAAAAAGCCAAATAAATAAATAAAAGATATATCTCCATATCATATTTTATTCATTCATTGTCTAGTCTGCACCAACTACTCTACAGTTAATTAGTAGTATATAAAATAATAAAAAATACAAACACAGGAAATAAATATTAAAAAAATGTTAAGAGTAATTGATTCTCACATTAATAAATAAGTAAATGAAAGATGGTGAAATGAATAACATTGTAATGTGAGTAAAGATCAATATACAATGAGCAATATATACGAGCCAAATATTTAAGCTGAGTTTATAAAGATAATTATGATGAAATTTGGAAGTAATATTAGTAGTGACGCGGAGAAAAATCGAAGAAGTAGAAGAAAGCAAGAGTGAACTAAATTAGTCCTAATCGGACAAAACCAAAACCTAATCAAAAGAAAATCTAACACAAACTAACTGTTGTGAGTAGTAAACAACACACAAATTGAAAATAGGGATGGAAAACCCTAGCTGAGCTCCAAGTCGCTGTTCTGCTCCCCCTCGCCTTTTTTTTTTTTTTTAATGTTGTTGTCATTTTAATTTTGTTTCCTTTATTTCCCACTTCATTTTTCTTTGTTCTTAAGACCTCTTTGTATTTGTTTCTCTTTGAATAAATAAATACACACTATCTATCTTTGAGAAAAATAAAAATTATGATGAAATATAGTCATCATGCAATTGCTTAAAAAATTAATATTAATACGTACTAACAAAGCCAGATCTAAGTAAACAAAGCCATATAATGCTCTACATTTTAACTAGTTTTCGCCACACCAAACAACTAGTCATGGAGTCCGGGTTCGTAATCATTCACAAATACTAATTAATTGCCACTTTAACTGCTACCTTGCAATTTGAACAATAAAGTAAACATAAAAAAGTATAAAGTGCATTTTATAAAATAAATTATATATATATATAATGTATGCCAAACGGAAAGAGCATATTAGTGCTATCACTAATCGATAAATACTAGTGCCAGATTACTAGTAGGCAGAAGCGATCTGGGTCAATTTCAACATCAATATATATTAATTAGATTCCACTAACATGTAGTTTAGCTCTGCATGTATACACATTAATAATAATAATAATAATTGTAGTTGGCAGAAAACTGCAGCTATAATATAAGATTAAAGAATTAATGCGTACGAGATGATGAAAATCGAAAGTGATGGAGCCTAACAATTTTATAAAATGGGGTTGGGAAGAAAAAAATTAGGTCGGACACACAAATCAACAAATAAATATATCCAAAGAATACAAGAAAATTTACAAAGTACAAACCCTTCACCAAATACTAAACTTCACACTTTTGGATCTCGCCCTTCAAATTTAAGTGTCACCAAAATCCCCTTAACAAGTGTCTTTTACAAATATCATCTCTTAACATTGAGTCTTAATGCTTTGGATCCTCTCATGTTAAAAATATTAAAATCGTCATATTTAATCATGTTAAAAAGAGAGAAAAACACAATCATTTTAGATGATCATGTTAAAAGAGATAAAGAAACAATGATTTTAGACAAAACTCTCTTAAAATTAGTAGGATCCAATTTAAATGTTTGTCTTTTGTTTCTCTGTGAGCAAAATAAATCCTTTGTCAATTTTGAGATAAAAATGAGTTTAAAAGAAAATTAAGCATGTATAACACATTAGTTAAGTATAAAAATTGTTTGAAAACATAATAGACCCTGTATATTTAGTAGTAACTTGACTTCCATATAGCAAAGCTACTAATATAGGAGAAATTTGTTGAAAAGAACTGATTTTGACGTTGAAGGGAAAACATGATCAATAGCCCGAGTCTAATCCCCAATCTACCTTTAAGGTTGTGCAATTCAAAATAAGGGATTTTATATATACTTGTCATGCTGTTTGTATTTACTACACCTGATTGAAGAGGTATTGTTACGTTGTAACAGAATTACCCATTGTGTGCCTTTGATTGTTGTGCTTCATTTTGTTGAAGTAATGCTAGTATTTTCTTCTGCTGTTCCTTAGTAAAACCTCCAAACAACTATTATTCTTGTTGTTCGTCTTAATTTCCTAAAGAACACGCTGTCTTATCCTTATCCATTGAGTCTTCTACAACACATTGATTAACACTAGAATTAATATTCCATCTGCTATGTGGTGGAATTGTTTAATATGAGGAGCATGACCATGTTTCTCCTAGTATTGATCCACTGTATAACATATTTCTTGCAAAATACAAAATAAGGTCTTCCCTTTCCTGCTATCTTAGAACCATGGCCTCTACCACCCTCTATATTCATTGAGCCCTCTAAGAAACCTGATGAGATAATCAATTTTCCTATACTCTCAAACCACTCCTAGCTCACAAAGACAGGGAATACCACATTAATGACAGCTAGGAATGGGTCTGAAATTATGTATTTCTTCCCAAATAGATTTCAGCCTTGTGAAATAAGAGGTGGTACTCATGTGATCTCCTTGCTTAACATAAACTAAATCTTCTTGTAAGATAGAAATTCTAAATTCATCACCTTGATAATATCTTTGCTTCAAATCTTGCCATAACATGTAAGCCTCTTCAATCCAAAAAACATTGTTCTGAATCTCTGGACATAGAGATGCATTGATCCATGACACTATGTATGTATTGCATCTATCCCATGCTTCATGCATTGGATCTTCAAGACTCAGCTTCATGATAGAGCCATCAACAATTTTTAACTTATTCTTTGATTTCAAAGCTATTTGCATACTTCTAGACCAAGTATGATAATTCTGTGGAGTTAACACAATGGAAACCAAAGTAGAAGCTGGATTTTCTTTAGGATGCAGAAAATAATGGTTCATTGGATCAGAATGAAAATTTTGAACCTGATTCATACCTTGTATAACCTAATTTTGATGAGTATTGGCACAATTCTGATGATTCTAATCTTGCTGAGAATGATGATCAGAATGTGTAGAGTTTTCATGATTCTGATAACTTTGATCTTGTTGAGACTAATGATCAGATTGAGCAGAATTTGCATTATCTTAGAATTATCTACGACTAAGAATCAGTTACGTGTCTCACTAACTCTAAATATTTGTTATTTTAAACATACAAGTAACAGTTAAAATATAAAAAGTTATTGATATCCTTATAAAACCTTACAAAAACTAACATGAAAACAAAGATCAAAACCTTACAAAAAAATTTGAGGGACGACTTTTAACAAAAATATTTATGAGAGATAAAATACAAAATTCAAAATTCACAAGAGATTAAAAATATATTTGACCATATACAATAATATTTTTTGTTAACAGACATCTTTATCGGCTATAGTTAAGGAATATGCTCCTTATGTATGCTCATGACTCAACAATGGACAAGCATTTAATTGAGATGCACCTTTAGAATTAATTGTGTCAGGAGAGACCTAACCTTAATTAATGCGAGATCTTGGCGCATGTAAAAATGACCAAAAATTATTTACCCTTGGAAGATACATTGGAACCTGAATTTATTTGGTACCACTTAATTCTAATTTGATTTATGAGTGAATTATTTGTTTAGCTCAAGTTCATACGAAGAACTTACTGTAAAAATTAAGCCTATATAAAATATTCTCAATTAGTATATTAATTTTTTAAATTAACATTAGTCAGAATAATTAAAACTACTAATTATTTAGTTAACATGTGCTTATGAAAAAAATAATATTTTCTAGTTGCTAATTAAAGGGCCAACTTGTTACGGGAATAAGAAATAAATAATTTAATTAATTAATTATTTTTTGGAATAAATTAATAAATATAAATAAACATAAATAAGACAAAAGAAACTAATATTTAGTTTAATAATGTGTGCCTAATTTGTTGTTTTGTTTTGCTTACTTATCTGGCTTTTTGGTTTTGATAAGGCATTGCGCTGAACAAAATGCTGATAGAATAAATGTAATATGACATATAATTTCTAAATATTATATTTGTCAGGAATATTCTAACATGTTCTAAGTAGCTAAATTTGTACAGCATATTATCGTCTCTGACTTCTCTTGCTAATTAATGTCAATTAATTAGACAATTGAACCGAAAAGAGAAGGGAGCATGTGTAACATGAGTACTTCAGTGATTTAATCATATTCTAAAACGTATAGTTGGAGAGGACGTATATATAATCAAGTGACCTCACTTTGTCCAATCTTTGAAAATCCATATAGAATGCGTGTGTGAAAATTAAAATGAAGTTCTTATTGTAATTACCAGATACCAGCCATAACACAATTTTGCATAAGCCCTTTTAATAACATTTTCATGGTTTAAGTACTAAGACCTTATGTAAACTCTATATTATATGCTCTAGAGCAATAAAGTGATCACAGTAAATTGGTGATATTTTAATTAGTCATAGCATATTGTTTAGACTACAGTGAAAAACCAATTTCTCTATAAATAACGAAATATAATTAATTAATGAGTTTTAATGAAGAATATTTATCCATGCCGTGATACATTAACTAACGACAGAACAGCTGATTAAGGTTCACGCTACTAATTAATTAATTTTTAAATCTAATTTTTATTCTGACGTACGGTGAGTGCTGACATGCACGTCCTAAACATGAAACATGCCCTTGGTATCAATTAGATTATTGCAAGTGGTAAGCGGCTTGATTTCACTTAAGTAAGGTCCCGAGTTCGAGACCTTGTGTACGCAGTTATCTCCGCTTGGAGATTCACCTGCCATAGCCAGGTGCGCGACCCAAGTCGACCCGGATTAGTCAAGGTTAAACCTTGAATACCGGGCAGGCAACTTAAAAAAAAAAAAACATGAAACATGCCCTTCAATATATATTTAACTCAAATGCGATATATCAATTGCAAACATGTTCAAAAAAGTTTGCTGTCACTAAAAACTAATCAAGTTTGCTAAGATGTTCAATCAAAGATAGGTGATTTGAACTTAAAAAGATCTGCGAAGTTGACATGTATATAGATTAGTTTTATTCAAAAATAAAATAAAATCCATTTTAATATATCTCGATGGTTTTCTTTTATTTTTTTTATTTTTATTTCGGTCAGAGAACAATTGCTTATGGGAATATCCATAGTAGAAACACAAGACAAGTGTATGTAATTTATTCAAATTCAAATGCACTTGTATCGTCAAGTTGGAAAATTGACCCGATATGATATTGATGGCTAATTAAATAGCTAGACGCCATGGTTTTCTCAGTTGTTAAGAGTTTTAGAAAATTGGCAAATTGGATGTTTTTAATTAATTATGTATACTTTTTAATTTTTTGGATTCATGCATGGAGATACCCGGCACCGAAAGCGTTAGAGAAGATTATAAAAGACTTAATTTTGATCAAGATGTTATATATACTATCGCCATCAGGCGAATTGAGTGTGAAGAAAATAAAATTGATATGATTAGGGTTTTGTTAATTAGAGACAAAACCCTATCATTTAATTATTTATTATTATAAATATTTTTTTATTATCTATTATTATAATTATTATATAATATATATTATATTAACTATTAATAATTTTAATTATTATTATTATTTTATTATTTATTATTATTTTCATAAACATAAAACTATAATTGAGAAAAATAAAACCTTATACATCAAAATCTAATTATGTCTAATCATTCTGACGTATAAGAGTTCATCGACATATAAGTTAATACAATATGTCATAATACCAAACAATGAATAAGAAAATAATATATTATATTAACTTATACAATCCATCATTATATATGATACCAAAATGCCACTACATGTTCATAAATTATTACTTGGACGATTCTCACTAAAGTAAAAATTTTATTTCTCTTAATATGCAGAAGAGAATAGTCATTCCCTAGTTTTAATTAGTTCAATTAAGATCTTCCACATCTAGTGACCATTAATCATGCACCCGACCACACAGTGAAACACCCATGGTGGCCGTAATAAAGCATATGCTGAATGAACTTGTACCAATTGTCATAATTAAGCACAGGCACATGCAGACTTTGGGATACGTTTCAGAATAGAAAATACGAAAATAGTAGAGATAGAAACATGTTTGAAAAAGAAGATAAAAACATAAAACTTAAAAAAAAAATTTAGAATAAATTTTCAACTAATTTTTATACATTTAAAAAAGAAAAATATAAGAGATGTCTGAGATGTAAGGGACACGTCTCTATCGTATCTCCAAAATAGATAGACGCAAGAGACGTGTTTCTACTGTCCCTGCGTCTCTGTATTTTTTGTCTCAAGATGCTTACCAAACGTTGTCTAAGACAACGTTTACTTACTGAGACGACAAAAATACTGAGATACGGGAACAAAAATCTTGTTTGTTTATTGAGACAGACACAAATTTGTGTCTCCAAATAAGAAATTTGTGAATTTTCTACACCTCCGTTTTGCTGGGATACAGGGACAGGACTCGAGGACACAACCTTTCAGAGTAGGATAATGCTTTTTTTTAAAAAAAATTCTATTAAATTAATACAATAAAGGATTTTAAGTCATTTAGAGTATATTTTTTGTCTTGTTTCTATTAAACCAAACAATACATAGATACAAATAAGTGTGTATTGTATATTGTCACCAAACAAAATACAATAATAACTTGTATGTCTATATTCTCATATCTCTATATTTCAATATTGTGTCAACAATCAAACGCAATGTAATAAGCTTATTATGAGCAAACTTGTGCCAATTATTATAAGTACCTAGTTTAGTGACGGCAATCTATTCGGAAGCACAAAATACATACAAACACGAAGGATCAAGGACGCTTGGATATCTCAAAGGGTCATCGAGATAGTAATAGGAAAAAACATGAGAAACTGAGAGACATGATTCAATCAAAGCACATTAGAGATGTCCTTATTATATAAAGTGGGTAACTAAAGAAAGTGCAACAAAAAGAAAAGATTAGAAAAAGTCAACAAAATCCGCACATGATTGATTAGAGTCAGAGGGGAGTGAAATGCTGCAAAATGCACATGAGCTGTGTCATAATGCTCCGTACGTTTCACATGCGACAGATAAGTAACACCACTAATTCAACCAAGTGGTTGCAACGGCGCTTTCTTTCTTTTTAAAATCTCAAGACCTATCTATCTTAATTTATAAATTCATTTTTCTATAATTAAAAAAAAAAAAAAAGAGATTCATTTGGGATGGAGGAACTTTTTAGTTGTTCATGATACAAGAGAAATCTCTTGTTTTATAATTTTTTTTATTACTTGATATATAAGGGAATGACGATTATATATTTTTGTCTATTGAATTATCACATTTACTGATGCATGCTATAAATAATCAATTAACCATGGAAAAAAAATAATTTCAAGAACACTTAATATTTTCTTCTTAATATTGGTTAAAAAGTAACAAATGACTTTTTCTTATTAAAAGTAAGTTTTACCTTTTTTTTTGGTTTTTTTTATTATTTGAGATTTTGTGAATAAAATAATAAAAATAATAATTTTTTTAATTTAAATTTTTATTTTTGATAAAATCGTGACAAATGTAAAATAGATCAAAACCATGTCAAAGAAAAAAATATAAAAAACAACAAATGAAAAATAAAAACTAAACAAATTTTAAATGTTTAATGTATTAAATGCATTAAAAAATAATTTTACTTTTTAATTTATAATCGGTATCTCTTATTTAAATTACTCATAAAATAAGCACTAATATAAAATACACATAAAATCAATGTTTGTTGAAGGGAATAAATACAAAATTTGCATATTTAGTTTAGTCGCAAGAAATTAATTGTCTTAGTCATAGTCAATATATATAATGTTGTTGTCTTAGACTATACTTGTTTGATCCAAACACGTCTCTCAGATCTGAGGGACGTGAAGGCTGCACGAGGATAGGATAGGTGGTCCTAGCATTAGTCCTTCCATGTCCTTTCATTCGGATCGGTCCAATATATTACATATGCTGCCAACGAATCAAATCATATAAATAATAAATAAAATAAATAAATTCAATAAAACCAGATCTCTGCAGTTGTTAACATTAATGTGCATAGATCGATGCAATGTGGGCTAAATTGAAATTGAATTGTCAAAATACAATGAAAGGAGAGCTGGCTTATATTATCTGCGCTTCTATAGCCCACTTTTGTTGCAATTTATCCTCTTTGGAATCTTTATCACATGCTCAAGCAAGCATAGTGGACTTTTCAATTATATAAAATGATTATATATGCTCTCTGGAAAGTGTAAGTTTACTCTTTCTTCTTTTTTCAATAAAAATGGAAAAACTGCCATGATACCTCATACGTGATATATATGTGCACACAATTAATTATGTATTATTTACAAAGTTTGGATCGGAGACTCTACTCTTTACCGAATCCATGGATAACTTACTTCAAACAATGCACTAGACTACCTAATATCAATTCAGTTATGCTACATGTACACCCATATTTCATACACCATACATACACCTGTATTAGAATACATTAACCCCCTAAAATAACCGCTTCATCCACTTTTTCTCCCACTCTCACCAATACGCGCGTGAACCCACGTTCCTTATCTTCATTCTCTCTCGAAAAATTTCATTGTTCATTGCTCTCCGCTCTCTTCACCCTCTTCGTTCTCTTCGATCTCGTCGTTCTCTGCGATCTCATGAGCAAAATTTGAGATTTGTTAAAGAGATGAGTGATTGAAGATGTTGCTGCTTGTTATCATCTTTTAAATAAGAAAGAAAGAAGTTAAAAAATAAAACCAAAGCATAATTGACAGGAGGAAGAAAAAGAAGAAGATATACATGATCTATGCTTGTTAATTTTAAAGTCAGGATTTGTTTTTATTTAAGTAAAATCACAGTGATGTAAACAAGTGCTTAATGTTTATGCATAAGGTTATATAATATTTGAGCACATGGTCAGATAATTTTTGTGTATCAAAATCTGATATCATATTCTGCAGAAATACTTAACTATACATTGAGTAATATGCATATATGTAAAGTTTATGCATTAGAATGTATAAAAGTGAGTGTACAATATATGTGGACTAATTTTTATAAAGTTTGTCTACTAAAAATGTATAAAAGATTATGAACTTATTTATGTTTAAGTACAATCACAGTGTTGTAAACAAGTGCTTAATGTTTGCACATACGCCCAT
>QANU01014289.1:159661-184368 GCA_003254905.1 Nissolia schottii
CATTTAATGTTTGCACTTATGCCCATTTAAAGTTTGCACAATTCTAAAATACATCAAATGCTGCATTTTTATGCATTTGTGACAAACACATAATGCTTATATCACACCATCTAATGTTTATTCATGACAATATGTAAAAAAATTGTATCAAAATGTTTATAATATTAATGCATTAATTGTTGAAAGGTTGAGAATGTGTCAAAATGCATATCATCTTCCTCAACAAAGATAAAACCTGTGACCTGTGGATAATGTTTGCACATACGTCCATTTAATGTTTGCACTTATGCCTATTTAAAGTTTATACAATTCTACAATAAATCAAATTCTGCATTTTTATGCATTTGTGACAGACACATAATGCTTATATCACACCGTCTAATGTTTATTCATGACAATATGTAAAAAACTGTGTCAAAATATTTATAATATTTATGCATTAATTGTTGAAAGGTTGAAAATGTGTCAAAATGCACATTCTCTTCCTCAACAAAGACAAAACCTGTGACCTGTGGATAATGTTTGCACATACGTCCATTTAATGTTTGCACATATGCCCATTTAAAGTTTGCACATTCAATTTTCTGTCATATGTAAGTTAGTAATGAATGAGCATTAGAACATATAAAGCTTCAGTATATTAAAATTTCACATAGACGTCAAAGATCAAAACTCTCCATGGAAATCAAAGAAAAAAATCATGAAAATGATGATGATGATAAACATAGTAGAAAATTGAATGACGATGATGAGATGATAATCAAAGAAAGGATGATGATAATGATAATCAAAGAATGGATAACGATAATAGGAGGATCAGAGGATGAGAGAATGACAGAGGATGACGACGACGACAAACATAACAGAACAAGGATGAGATGTTGATGACGATGAGTGAAAATGATGATGAGAACGAATTCGGGATTAGGGCGCACGTGTTGTGTATAATTATACGCTATAGTATAATTATCATTAATTGCGTATAAAACCGTATGAAAGAGTGGTGTATGTACGAGTGTATGATTTATGGGTGTAACATTTTTTATATCAATTTTATATCTCTTTATACCAATTTCATAATGTGAACTGTGAAGTATATAGAAGTTTTTAAAAAAAGTAATAATTCACACAAAATCTCATTTAGCTATCTTAATGCAATGTGGTTGAGCAAAACTAATGGCTCGTTACTCTTAAAGGCTGACAAGGATTTGAGTTCTACTATATTAGATAATTTGAATAGTCTAACTCAATTCTAAAATTTAATCCTAAAAGTTAACTTAAAAGGAGGACGGTCTTGGACTTATGAAGGTTATTAGGCTCTATTTCTAAGCAATGTAGGGCTTTATTACATCACCCTCATGCCTAGGGTTAGACATCTAGTGAGTGAAGTTTAGAGTGGGTCCATTAATTGTCTTAGGGTATAGGCTATGATACCATATTAAGAACAATCTCACTCAACAACTTAAGCTAATGAATAAAAACAATTGAATGATTTTATATGTTTCTTTACGATTACTAGACATACTAATTTGCAGTTAGATCATATATATAACAATGATGACGCATTAGTACACCACATCATATCATGAAATTAATGATGATGAAATTTAATGAGTTTAATTTTAAAAATTGTTAAGATGAAAATAAATTTAGTGAGAAGTATGAGAGCATAAATGTCTTTTACTTAATGTTTGTTAATAGTACTCATTAAGTTAGTTACTACCACATGGTTAAAAGTTGTTAGTGTTTGTAAGTTGATAGTGTTTGTTAATTATTGTCAAGTCAATTAGTTAGTTAGTTAAGCTTCTCCGCCTCTTTTATTTATATATATATATATAGACACACACACTTACTCACTTAGAAATGGATTAAGAATTCGTTATCCTCATTTTGCGATTCTTCTAATATGGTATCATCAACTACTGATCCTTTCTTCTCCTAAACCTTTTCTGCCACCGACTCTTCGAATTATTGAGTTTGTTCAATGCAACTCATGCTGTTCTTAAAGATTCAATTGGTGAGAAGTTCTATTCTCCATCGAATTTCAGAAATTTGAACTTTGTTTCTCAAATTTCTTTTGAGATTCCACTCGGAGGTAGTTTTCATTATCGAAAATACAAGTTATCTGAGAATATTTTTAAAAGTCTTGAACTAAACCTGAGAATGTTATATTCCTATGGCCACACTCCCGAGAATGTGAGAAGATTCTGTGAATCACATGTCCCCTTCTTGATACTCCTTCTGTCCACTTTTTGTTGTCATTTTTTTTACAAAAACCACACAATTTAAGAAATCATTTAATTGACATTAAGATAGAGAAAATATAGAGTGCATAGACAAAATTAGCCTTGAACAATAAATGTTATAGTTATTAAGTGTTATGGTAAGTATAAGAGATAATAAGGGTATAAGTGTATAAAAATGCATTTTATGCTTCCTTAATCTAATCAAATGACAATTAATCTTGGACAAATTTTTGTTTAAAAAATGACAACAAAAAATGGCCAGAAAAAGTACTATTTATGATTGTTTATAATTTGCTCTTTTTTTCTTCATAGGACAAGAGTTGTATTAAATTTCTTGGGTCCATTTTAACCAATTTTTCAATTGAATAATAACTCGTATACAACACTTTAATTGAAATAAGTGACTTAAAAAGTAAAAGTGTACCACTTTCTCAAGAAAAATATCTACAAGTCATTTTTTAATTTAAAAATTGGTTGAAAAGGACACAAGAAACATGATCTAAGTTTTATTTTTATTTTTTTTATATTTACAAACGTGCAAAATTTGTAAACCTTTTTACACCATTATGCAACAACCTGTGGCCTAATCAATTATAATAGGCAGATAGTGTGAATTATAAGTGAGTTATTTTCACCTGTATGGTCACTTCCTAATAAATTGGATCCAATAATTTAGCCCGGCTTGCTTGTGCAATAATGTAGGAAGGGGTGGCAACATTGATGGGAATCTTTCTCTGGATATACACTCAACCCGGCCAGATTATATTTGATAGACTCATGTTGATCTCATTCCATATGTCACTAAAACCTTTGTATGAGGACCTATAATTCGAAATGTCTATTCTGTAATTAATACATAGGCATAAAATTGGCTAACGTGGACTCATCATCCCAAGGAATGTCTATGATTTGGTGCAAGGAATGTCTATGATTTGGTGCCGAGGTCAGCGAGATTATCCCATTCCTCCCACTCATCACTTTTGCCAACATTGATTGAAGCTCCAATTTGATTTCTCTGGCCATCCTCATGCCACCCCGTTTACTAGTAATTTATATGAGTTGTGTTATTTAAATTCATTTAATAAGATATACTACACTGACTCATAACCAATTTACTTTTTTATGATATTATAATAGAGTGTGAACCCATTAAAATTTTATTTAATGGTGGATAAATTGTGAATCAACACAGTTTTCCACGTAAGAAATTAACGTAATTTGACTTAAAGCCTACATTCATGAATAAAGAGAACAACATAATATTTCACTACAAAAATATGATAAAAATACAAAAATAATCACACTTTACTCAAAACTCAACTCAAACTTCAAATGCACTAAAAATATCTCAGTATTTTCTTATTGATGTATAAACTAAAAACAAAGAAAAATCCAAGCAACTAACAAATTCTTCTCTAACAAAAAGATCACAATCGCGAACCTATCATACTTGAACCAATAACTTGAGCTCTCTCTGTATATAGATAGAGCTTTTATCATACTCCCTCTGCTCTCTAATATTAGTCCCTTTTTACTTTTTTAGATTCATTGATAATTCAATGCATTTGGACACAAGTATCCAGATGCATTGAATCATCAATGAATCTTAAAAAATTAAAAGGGACTAACATTAGAAAATGGAGGGAGTATAAAATTCCATAGGTGCCAGAGACCAAAAAAAAGCCTAATAACCACCAGAAAACAAGGAAAACAAAAGCCAGGGAACCAGCAAAAATAAAACAAATAAAAGAAGCAACATCAAAGAAGCAAGTCCTATCAAAACAATACCAAAAAACAAACAACAAAGCTTCTCTGGAAGCCCAAACAGAGGCAAGGTAGGTCCAACAACAGTAGCCAGAAAACTAAAAAAGGGACCTGAAGAGAAACAGGAGCAAACAGAGACTCACTAGCCCTTGTTCCAATAGAATCTCCATTTCCTAAGCTTAGTTGGGTCTTAAGACAGTTCGCCAGCTGCTTGTGCAAACTTTCCATCCCAACCTTTCATCCATTACCCAAGTCTGATCTTCATATGCCAAATTTCTTGCTCCCAATTTGGTAGTTTGTTTTCAAAAACCAACCTATTCCTAATATTCCAAATGGACCAAGAAACCACATAAAAAAGCGTAACCTAACAGCTTTTACTAATACTAGAGAAGTGCACACCAGACCACGATAAAAAGAAAGCCACTAGATATAGTGGGTTGCACTAATGAAGGTCCCACCACCTGAGGCATTCATCCCACAAAAGAAGAGGCTTAGAGTAGCCAAAAAATAGGTGCCTCGCCGATTCAGGCTTAGTCTCACACAGAGGGCACATAGAGTCGTCAAGAGGAATGATGTTGAACCTGTGTAGCCTATCCTTTGTAATGAGCTTTTCTTGCGAAAGAAACTAGACAAACAACTCAGCTATTGGAAGGGCAAGGCCCTTCCACACTAATCTAGCCAAAGAGATCTCCATGTAAGGGTCAAAAGCTTGTTTTTGAACCTCCTTAGCAAATGATTTGATACTAAACTTTACTGATGGGCAAAACCTCCAACATCTCTCATCTTCTAAACTTGCACAAAGAGCAAACTGTTCCAGAATAGTATGAAAGTTAGATACTAAATTATGTTCCCAAAGGAAAAGGGAACATCTCCAACTCAGTGCCCACTCTCGAGATTGACCATTCCATACTCCCATATAGATAACTAGACAAAATTTTTGACTGGACAGACTAAACACCCTCGGGAATCTAACTTTAAGGGGGAATCACCTAACCACACATGGTGCCAAAAAAGAGTACTTCTCCCATTCCCAATCTTCCTCCAAATGCCTCTAGTAACAACTGAAAGAAATTCTATCTTGAACCTTGTTGAATTAGTGATATTACCCCCAATGACCACCCAAGGGTTTCTTCCCTAGGTCACAAACATCATAATCACTACCAATCTTGTGAGCCAAGATGATAACCTTCTTCCAGAGAGGTTAATACATGTCTAAGAATCTCCCCACTTGAAGAGAAACCATGCACTCTCAATCACAATATCTTCTGCCCTTAGACCCCCTGACTTTTGGGGAGTTAAATGATAGCCCACGAAACCAACACCATACCTTTCCTATCCTCATCTCCAAACCAAAAGAATCTCCTCTGAATTTTTATAATCTTCTTTGAAACTGTCGTTGTCATCTTGAACATACCGAGGTAGCATAGCGGTAGGTTGTTGAGGACAACTTTAATGAGAACCAGTCTACCCGCTCTTGATAGGGTTCTTGCTTTCAAAGAAGCTAATCTCTTTTCCACCTTCTCCAAGATCGGTTTCCATGTTGCCACTAAGTTTGGGTTGGTGCCAAGGGGAATGCCAAGATAGGTTATCGGGAGACTTTTCACAATACTGTAGAACCTCCCCGAGCTGCCTAACCCCATAATCATTACCCCCAATAGAAGTAAATGATGACGTAGAATAGTTAATGGACAACCTAGACGTCAAAGCAAAGCAGTCTAAAATCCTCCTATAGTTGCATACTATCTCTAGACAGACTGGGCACATGATCAGAGTATCAAAAACGTACTGAAGGTGAGAGACATTGATCCTATCCCTACCCACCCACACACTTTCGATAAGGCCCAAGCTCTTAACTCTCAACACCATCTAGTTGAGAGCTTCTTCAACAAAAACAAATAGAAAAGGAGATAAGGGGTCCCCTTGTCTCAACCCTCTCTCCATGTTGAAGTGTGAGGTAGGAGAATCGTTTACCAAGATAGCCATTGAAGTTGTAGAGACAAATTTTGATCCACCCTCTCTAGATAGATCCAAAACCCATACGCAATAGCAGATAATCTAAGAAGTCCCATCTAACCATATCATAGGCTTTTTGGAAGTCAAGTTTCAAGAGAGCCTCCTCCACCTTGTTCTTCTTCAGCCACCAAATTATTTCATTAGCTGTCAGAGTCCTATCGAGAATCTGCCTTTTCTGCACAAACGCTGATTGGGACTCCCCCCACCAAGCTTCCCATAACATGCTTTAGTCTATTTGCCAACAATTTGGTGACAATCTTATACATGCATCCAATCATGATAATCGCGCAGTAATCTTTCACTTCTTCTTGAACATATGGTTTTGGAGCAAGAGCCACCCAAGTTCTATTAATCTTCACAAGAAACAAATTGTTATCAAAGAACTTCCAAATGAGGCCAGCTATGTCCTTCCCAATGTCTTCCCAAAACTCTTTGATGAAATTCAAATTGAATCCATCATAACCTTCTATTTTAGATGGGTCACAACACCACACTGCCTCCTTGATCTCTTCAAAAGACGGTCTTCTCTCAAGATTTGTAGCCTCTTGAAGGGTCAATTTTGGAAGGAACTCATAAGGTAGGTGGATGCTTGGAACCACTGGTTGGTTGTAGAGATTCCTAAAGTACCTGAGAATCTCAATCTTCACCGCCCTCTGTCCTTTAATTCTTGTTTCTCTCACTCTCAACTAAAGGATTTGTTTCCTCATTTTCCTCCCAACTATTGTAGCATGAAAGAATTTGGTATTCCTGTCATTGAACTTTTCCTGTTTAACCTTCGCCAATTATTTCCAGTACATCTCCTGTCGGGTATACCAAATAGAGAGTTGACCCTGAATAACATTCCTCCTAGCTAATTCCACTTCATTGAGATCTATCGATGAGCTTTTTTCATCTAATAGTTCTACTTCTCTCTCAAGAGAATCAATCATATGCTCAAAGTTCCCAAACACTTGTTTGTTCCATACTCGTAGTGGTTCTTTCAAGGCTGTAAGCTTCTCATAAATAGGCGTTTCTCTCAGCTTTGCCAACTCATCCCTTACTTTATCTTTGAAGCTAGGGTGAGTGAACCAAGAGTTGAGAGCTCTGAACGATTTTGGCCCCCATTCTTGCTTGTCGATTTCGAGAAACAATGGCCAATGATCCAAGATCGCTTTATTCAGAGCCCACAACTTCAAGTCAGGGAATTTCTGCATCCACTCCACTTCCACTAAAACTCTATCCAGATGAATATGATAGTTACCCCTGCTCCACGTATAGTTTCTCCCAATTAACGGTATGTCAATCAAGCCCATGTTGTCTATCCAATTCCCGAACTACTCCATATTAGCTACACACTCGCCACCTTTTTTCCTCTCCTCAGGATACAACACCTAATTAAAATCCCCCATGACTAACAAAGGAGAGGAAAAAGAGGACTTCAGCTCAAGTAATTCTTGCCAAAGAGCTTGGTTCTCTCTTCTCGAGTACAAACCATACACCACAATAATTGTACAGTCAAAATTTACCTCTGTATCCCAACCTTGCACACAGATCGACCTATGACTCGAGAAAACTACTGAAACCTCAAACAAATTTGTAACCTAACATCACACAATACCCACGCTACTTAGGGCTGTCAAAATAAGCCTGGCCCGCAAGTCCGATTAAATGGATGGACTTTACATGTAAAAAATAGACTCGTGAATTTTTTTTTTTTAAAAAAAGTCCGGCCCGTTTTAGCCCGAGGGCTAAACGGGCCAGCCGGTGGGCTCACGGGCTCGCCCATGAGCCTGTGAATTTTTTTTATAAAAAAATACCTAAATTTTAAAAGTTTCATTTTGGACTATAAATTTTATTTTGAAGTTTAAGAGTTTAGAGTTTAACTATTTGGACTTGTAATTGAGCATGTTTAACTATTTATTATGGTTAACTACTTAACTATATTTATATTGCTATAAAGCTGAAGTGTTATCATAGATATTGATAAATTTTGCATTCCATTTCTTTAATGAGTGCCTATGCCCTACAAGTTGATATATAGTTTCAAACATTGTTTATTATTGATTAATCTACGAGAAAGAGTTCCAATTGTTTTTTTATCAATAACATAACAGTAATCACATCAATGTTATATGTCGTCATTTAATTAATGAAAGTTGTATTAATTCATGAATCGATTTCAAATAGCATTTGATAGCTTTCAAGCAAGATAGTTGAAGGAACAAAAAAGATAATATAATCTCGCAATCAACCATTTAAACTATTTTTTTCTGATTAATTAATAGATAGACGATAATAAATAGCTAAAAATGACTACGCATACTTATTCACAATTTTGTATTTAAAAGCATAAAAAATAGACCAAAATTTTAAAAAAATATATAAAAAATAGGCTGGGGGCTGGCTCGTTTAGGTTTGTGGATTAATCATAAACGAGCCGGATCCTAAAAAGAGGCATAATTTTGGCTCGGCCCGTTTGACACCCCCTATCGCTAACCTTGGCAAACAAAACAGGATCCTAGCCAATATCCTTAGCCCCACCACCAATTTCTAAATTTGAGTTCAAGGTATTAGAAGTGTTTAGTCTCAACCAACCCCAGAAAGGAGGGATTTTTCTCTTATAAACACTTCTTAGTTTATGTATTTAAAAGAGTGATACAAAAAAAATATTTTAAAAATAATTTTAAGTTAATTTTTGTGACTCATCTCTACTTTTTTATTGTCTTTGTTTTTTCTGTCCTAAAACAAGAACCAAATACTACCAAAATAAGTATAAACAATGTTTTAGTTCTCCAAAAATTAGAGTTAGAAGATATAAATCATAAATATCTATTTTTTAAAAAATAAAATAAAAAATAACAAGTATCTTAAAGACACTTGTTAAGAAGTTTAAAGTGAAAATATATAATTGAAAGTGTAAATGTTTAAAGTTTTTCATACATTAAATACAAGAAAAACAAAAACATTTTTTTACTTTAAACCTCTTAATAAGTAAGTCCTTAAACATTTGTTAATCATAAATATATCTAGTTACCATTAATCTTACCCTTTGTCTTTTTATCTTTTTCATGGTTTCATCAATCAAGGCAAAGTTAAAAAAAATACATTAGCATTAGTTACATAAATATCTTTTTAATGATCGAGATTCAACAAAATTCAATAAGTACTGATCAAACCTCATTAAAACCTCTTTAAAAAATCCAATTTTATTCTTTTTTCTTTTACGAGGAACTAGTTGCTCCCTCTTTTCTTGTCGAGTGATAGATAAAATGGAATAAAGGGGATATATGAAGTACTTTCTTAACTATTAAAAAAAAATTAATTATTTTTTTAGAGAAAGAACCATCTAAGATACTGCAGCTATCTTAATCTCACACCTTTATATTCAACTGAATGCAAGCAATAATGTTCTATCAAGATATCACTGTTGCACAATGCATGCACACACATCGCGTTTCCATTTTGGACTTTTTCACACTAATGTTGGCCCTTTTGAATGGGCTGAATCTAATGTCCGAACCTACTTTTGTGGTGAGTTTTAAGGAGAAAAAACACAAGCAATGAATTTTTGACCAAAAACAATGAAGCAATGACTTTGACCCAAAAATCAAAAGGGATTAGTGTTAGTCTTCCAATATGCCAACAAAGTAATATTAAATTCTCCTACACAATCCTTTTACAATCTTTAATAAATGTCACTAGGCTTGGCATTATTGAAAGCAAAATGAAAAAATATATATATCAAGTGTCTCATTGAAGGTGATAGAAAAATTTCTAGGAGGATTTAACATTATTCATGCCAATATGATTGGCTTCTCGTTTAATTGGTCTTCTATTAATACATTGTTATGAGTTATGAAATGAGTTCGATTATTAGTTTTTGCTGTTGGTTGAATGCTCACAGATCTGAGAAACATACATTAATCAAAAGTTAGGACAGACATTTCGAACAACTTATATTTTCCTCTCGAGTTTGGAGAGTTAAAAAATTTGAATTGTCAATTTAAAAGGTTAAATAATGGTATAAATTTTATGTTATTTCTTGTCACTTAAACTTTATGAGTTGGTTGAGTTGGTTTTTATTTGATTGATTTCTAATTAAAATTAAATGTTAAACTAATCATGATATATGTTTAAAGGTAGCGGCTACTGCCACACTCTAAATGACTCACACTCTCCTTAATAATTTTATTGTGATATTCTTAAAAGTTGTTATTTATAATTGTATTAATTTTTATTTGTTGTCATACCTATTACACACTTTTTATATTTAATAATTATCTTAGTTAATGTTAACTAAAAATAGTATAATAATTTTAATAATTAATATTAAGCACAAAATCAACTACATTTTAGTTTAACAAAATTTGAATAATATTGACCTATTAAATTGAATCTATCTTAATAAAAATACTAATTACTTAACCAAAAAAATTGATACAAATACTGCTTAAAAAATTTATTAAATATTTTATGAAAATTATTAAAATTTTATTTAAAAATATTAGTTTAAATCAAGCTCATATATAAACAATATAATTTAATAACTAAACAAATAGTAAAATACTATTTAACTATTATTTAAAAGTCCTGACTCATAAAAAAGACAATTTTTTTTTACTTGAATCTAATGATTAACGTGAATACAAAAGAGAAGTAAATTATCAAATTTGACCAAATTAAAAGCAATAAGATTTAAATAACTTATTAAATTTGGCCAAAAATATATAATTCTTTTCACATCATACTTGCGCAAAAAGAAATTGTAACTCTATAAAAATATATTTCATCAGAAATAACTGAAGCTATATTTGCTATTGCAACATAAAAAAAAAATTAGAAGTGTGACTGATCGTCAACATTGGTCTTTTTAATTTCAATCCTCTAGTACTGATCAACGTTCGATTTTTTTCGAACGCTTAAACATTGATTCTAGTATCATATTTATCAATCTCATACGCGAATTAGGAAGAATCCCTTATTCCATATCCCTTGATTTTATTGATAGTTTAGATGAAGATGGCATAAGAAATTTTAATTTTTTTGGTCAAATTTAATAAGTTATTTAAATCTTAGTTTGTTACTCCTTTTTAATCCATGCTAATAGTTAGATTTAAGTAAAGAGTTTTTTTTTTTAATGAGTTAGGACTTTAAATAAGAGTTAAATAGTATTATAATATTGTTTAATTGTTAAAATATATTTTTGACATATGAACTTGATTTAAAATGATATTTTTAAATAAAAGATTAAATAATTTTTAGAACATATTTAATATAATTTTTAAATAGTATTTTTATCAATGTTTTTGGATACGTTAATATATTTATTAATATAAACTCAATTTAATGTGTCAATATTATTCAAAGTGTGTTAAACTGAAAAATGGTTGATTTTGTACTTAATATTAACTAATAGAATTATTAATACTAATTTAAGTTTTTAATTTAACATTAATTAGAATAATTATTAAATATAAAAGTGTGTAATAAGTGTGACAATAAATAAAAATTAGCACAATTGTATAACAAGAATATTTTAAAAATATCACAATAAAATCTATTAGAATGGTGTGACATTCATCCCTTGTTTAAATAAAGTTTTCTCATTTATTATTTTCCCTCCCTTGATGGAAATATATAGTAAAGTTTAACAAAAATAATATTTAATATTTGAAACAGTTAAAAACAAACTTCTAGACCATTTATATTTTAAATCTAGTTCAATTACGTGAAATTTTATGTAACTATTTTGGTTTGAATATTCTAAACTTGTTTTCTTATTTACAAAATACCAAAAAAATTGAGAAAGTTTCAAAATATACAGCGTTGGCATTTGATTCGAAATAGTTTAATATTAATAATTTTTGTTATGACTCGCTAAGTTTTGTTTTGGTATCTCTTTATTTTTCTTTCAATACGATGTTGGGCTTTTCGTCAAAAAGATATTAGGCTTTGCTTGTTGTATAGTAACTCCTTCGGCTTTTGTTAACGTAGCTTAGGTTAGTTACAACATACACACGAAGTGATTATTTGTGGGCTTTAAGGCACATAATGGGGTCCATTTTTTGATAGTATAAAGCAGCAGTAGGTCCATTAGCAAGCTACAGCCCAAGCTTTTTCTTTCTAGAAAGTGGACCTTAAAATTCACATTGGCTAGGAAAACATCCATTAAGACCAAGTAAAAAAAAAAAGAGTTGTCGGTAATAATCTATATTAACTAAAAAGCATAATTTTTTTACTATTGATTTTAGAGAATTTTTTTGTCTAAATTATTTGTATTAAATTCTATTAATTTTTTAATTTAAATTTAAAATTTTATTTAACTTATTTTATTTGACACTACTAAATAGTTTTTAATTTAAAATTAATATTTTCTTACTTTTAACATAAAATAATTTATGTGCATAACAAAGGTAGTAAACTAATAATAATTTTAATAATAATTTTAATTTTTTAGCACCTGTATATACTGTTTGGATTAAAATCCTGTCCTCAACTCTTCTTTTTATTTCTTTCTCTTTACTTAAAGTTTGACACATACAAATATTTAAGAATTTTAAAATTTTAAAATTGATAAAGTCGTGATATGTAAAAAAAAAAAAAATGCAGATGTCAAATTTTTTAATCGAGAGATCAGGAATGAAACAAAAAAGAAAATGAGGTTAGGGAAATTTTAACCTATATATATATATATATATATATATGAAAAGTAAGCTCAAACTATAACCAAATAAGTATAGTGAGCAAAACAGTACAAGAACTAAAGATACAGCTACCCAACCATTGACACTTACAAGACAAAGAAAAACAACACAACACAATGAGGACTAAGACCCCTCTCAACCCTTCGACAATGTCATCAATTCTTCTAAGGAATAAAATAAGATTTTAACATTTTAACATTTTAAATAAGAAATAAGATAGGATATTTTTAAATTTTAAATAGGAAGTAAGAAGTAAGAAGTAAGATAAGATGGTTTTAAATTTTAAACAAGAAGATTTGAAAATTAAGTAATGTTTCACTAATTAATAGAATAATGTTGAAATATGAAATAATTGATTTTTTTTATTTTGATTTAAAAATTTATTTGTAATTTATTTTATATTTAGTTTAAAAATAAAAATGGGTAAAAGTTTAATGTGAAGTTTTAGTCTCACATTGATTATGATGACTTGAGGGAGAAGTTTAGTTCCCTTATAAATAGAACCCCTCCCAGAATGTTTTGACTTGCTAATTCAATCAAGAACTTGGAGGTTCCGTTTCTAGTGGGATTATTCGCTCTAGTTTAATATTTTTATTTGTGGGAAAACAGTACCTCCATATAGGGTGTCAACGTCATGTGATTAGAGTGTACTGAGTCAGTCAGCTATGTCCTTCAAGTTCCTACCGAACTCGCCAAGGATGACAGTCAGTCTCCAACACATCCAGGTGAGTTGGTTGTTGTATATGGTTTATTTTAGTCATTGTTTTATCTTCATGTTTTATAAGCATGATTTAATTTTAGTATTTTTGGCATTTAAAAAAAAAGGATTGGTTTTATGAAAAGCCATTTTTTAGAAAATAAGGATTTATTTTAGGAAAGCATTTATGAAGTTATTTTATTGAAATCTTTTATAGGAATGTGTTTATTTTATTTACAAAAATTATATTTATCTTTATAATCGTTTACGAAAATATTTTAGAAACCATGACAACAGTTCTAGAAAAGCCATGAGACCACTCTTTTATTGCATAAAGATCAACATGTTGCATGTATATGTTTAAGGATTTCAAATGTTAGTTATTTCAACTATCAATTATCAATTATTTTAGTTATTAGTTATCAATTATCATGATCATGGTTTTATATTTAAATTATTTTCATGGGAATGAGATATTGCCCCAATTTAAATTTGATGAGTCAAACTTGTAAGTTCATGAGTTAAGTTTGAGTTTCAAATTTTAGCACCCTAAGGTAAGTTTGTTATGTTTGATTTAAAAACTTGTGAGTTAACTCAGTATTAATGTAAAGGCTAATAAACTTTAAAAATAGATCATCTTAATTAAATTTTTTTATCCTGTATTATAAGTGTGATCTTTTGCAAATTAAATTCTAAGTACATATTGAGAGTAGTTGAATCTTGACAATAAAAATAAATGTCAATGGAAGGACTGTTCCGCTGTTAGTAATAACATTCGTTAACGATTACGTGATGAATCATTCCATTTCAAACAAAGAAAAGTACTAAATATTTTGTTATTATTTCCCTATCAACTCTCATTCTTATAATAATATCTAATAATTAAAATATTAAATAAATAATTTTATAACACCTGTGAAGTATAAAATATTACGCTTAATCACTCCCTAATGACTTATTGCATGGGGTGGGCTCCACAAGACAATAAGATAATTGGATGGGAAAATAATAATAGGAATATATATATATGTAGCAGATAGAAGGAGAGAAATGCCACTCCCACCTCATCCCCTACTCATACTACAACGCTTGAGCTCACTCCACTCTCCCACTCGCCCGCCGCTTCATGGCCTCCTCCGCCGAGCCCATAAGCCCATCAAACACCCGCCTGGGCTGGATCGGCACTGGCATCATGGGCCAGTCCATGTGCGCCCACCTCATCCGAGCCGGCTACACCCTCACCGTCTTCAACCGCACCCCTTCCAAGGCCCAACCCCTCCTCGACTTGGGGGCCCACCAGGCCCACTCCCCCCTCGCCCTCGCCTCCAACTCCGACGTCGTCTTCTCCATCGTCGGCTACCCCTCCGACGTCCGCTCCGTCCTCCTCGACCCCGAAACCGGCGCCCTCGCCGGCCTCCGCCCGGGCGGCATCCTCGTCGACATGACCACCTCCGAGCCCTCCCTCGCCGTGGAAATCGCCGCCGCTGCAGCGTCCAAATCGTGCCAATCAATCGACGCGCCCGTATCCGGCGGCGACCGCGGCGCCAAGAACGGAACCCTAGCGATATTCGCGGGCGGAGACGAGTCCACCGTTCAACGCCTACAACCAGTCTTGTCCCTAATGGGGAAGGTGAATTACTTGGGGGGAAGCGGGAAGGGGCAATTCGCGAAGCTGGCGAACCAGATCACGATCGCGACGACGATGGTGGGGCTGGTGGAAGGGATGGTGTACGCGCACAAGGCAGGGCTGGACGTAGGGCTGTACCTGGACGCGATCTCGACGGGGTCGGCGGGTTCGAGGTCGCTGGAGGCGTACGGACAGAGGATTTTGAAGAGAGATTTGAGGCCAGGGTTCTATGTGGAGCACTTTGTGAAGGATTTGGGGATCTGCTTGAAGGAGTGCCAGAGCATGGGCGTTGCTCTGCCTGGTTTGGCTCTCGCTCAGCAGCTCTATGTTTCGCTTATGGCTCACGGGGAAGGCAATCTGGGTTTGCAAGCGCTTATTTTGGTTCTGGAGCGCCTCAACAGTGTTTCTCTTGCACGCCTGCTGCCTCCTCTTAGGTTTGCCAATTTTGGGTGAACACTGATGTTGTGGATTAATCTCATCTGCTTGCTGCTGTATAAAAATTAATAAAATAAAATAAATCCCATCTACCTGTTGCCATCCGCATTTGTATTAGCATGATGTTTACTCGATCTCGATTCTATATTTAGATTATGTCAATTTTGAGGATTCGAACCTAATTCTAAACTATCTTCTTCGGGCCAAAGTTAAAGCAATTGACCTTGTGCTGTTACTTTCCTCTCGCTCAACCTCATTTTTTACATTTATTACTAGTGTAACAAATTTTATTACAGTAAGATTTGTGTGGGTAAGAATACCTAGCATTGAAGTTTGAATTTTAGCCCTCTTGCCCAAACCTGATAAGACTTTCTCTCCCATTTATTTTTAAGTATACCTAAAAAGTAATAAAATTAGAGTAAATTATGACAAAATATTAACTCAAAATTATATAACCTGTGCAGAAAAAAAAAATCAAACAAGCATTATTACAAAATATAGCGAAGGTGCCAAAATATCCAATCAAGTACAAGTATCTCTGGCGATCTTTCATCCGTTATTTCCTATTCATAATTAGTCTGCTGACCTACCAGAGTTTCGATTATTTGGAAAGCATTAATAGAAGAACGATATTTTGAAATTGGGTAGGGTATTTTGAAATTGCGCTTAGTGAGGGTGAGGGTGAGGGTGAGGGTGAAATTAGGTTGGGCTGTGAGAAGGGAAAAAAATGAAAAGGCTAATTGTGTCAAACCAATATAAGTCTTTTGTGTACTTTTATAATATTAATAATTTTTTTATAAGTATGTAAAAACCTTAGAAGACTGATGCCGTCAAAGTAACACTAGTAGTTCAGCAAAGTAATTTATATTAATTAAATGTATAATTTTTTTCCACCACTATTTTAGGAAGAAATTTCTCACCTAAACGAATTTCACTAAACTTGATTTATTGATCCCACTCAATTTTCTTAATTTCATTTTCAACTTTTTTTCCTTCTAAAATAAGATGCATGCTTTCACGCCTTTGAGTTTTTAAGACATTCAATGCCTTGTTTACTTTATCAAATCAAGCAAAACCACGTGAATGAAGATAATGATAAAATATAAAGAGTATATTTATTATTGTTATGTCTTTATAATTCTTAATTATGTAAAAAAAGTTTAGAGAGGTATAATAGTAAATTAATTTCTAAAAATTAAAAAAAATTAATAAATTTAACGAAAAATCAAATTGCAAAATAAAATTTTTAATAATCTTCAATTCCTAATTGCAACCCTAACATACTCAAAATTTTGGATGTAGCTATAGCTCTCCCAATTGTCTATCTATGCTTCCCACTAAAGTAAATTCCCGTTAATAACTTTATTCAGATTATGCTTAATTAATTATATTTATTCATTATATATATTTGCATTATTCATTACATTTTTAATAAAATATTAATGATTTTTTTCAAATTTTTATCCCAAAACTCTTGATTCTTTTTTTATTTTTTATAATGACAATTAAGGTTCCTTTATAGATTTATTTATTTATTTATTTATATTGTATTATGGATAAGATTGTCTACTTAATTATTTTTAAGAAAAACAATAGGTTTTTTTTAAGTTAAAAGGCAAGTTTAAAATGTGAGATTCATTTAATTAATTTTAAAAGTTGTTTACTTCGTAAGCTAAGATGATTAAAATTTTATTTTAAAAAATCTACAAGGATAACCCATAAAATTATCTATCTTTCTTTTAGGATTGCCACAATCTATTTTTATAGAAATTACTTGTCTTTCTAATCTAAAAATAATGTATCCTCAATAAATAAATTGTTATAGTTTTATGTTAGATAAGATGTGTTGAAATAAGTATTAATGTGTGAAATAATTGTAATAATATGAATTATAAAATAAGTATGAATATAAAACAATGACAATAATAATATGTAGAGTATGATTTGATATGTACAAGGGAGGTAGGAGCTCCTATGGAGAAAAGGGGAAGAAGGAAGGAAAGAGCTGTCAGGGAGGAAAGGAAAAGATGAAAAAGTGATGAAGATGAGATTTTTAGTTTTTTTTTCAAAAGGATAATTTAATAATTTTAAAAAATTATTAGGAGGTAAAGGAGGTGTGTAGAATTTTAAAATTTAAAAGAGGAGATAAGTATATATTTGAATGAAGTATAAGAGTATTATTATAAAATAAAAATTAATTATACTTGATTTTTAAGTTAGTTTATTGTACAGTATTTAATTTGGCCACCTATATTATCCAATGCCTTATAAGACTCAAGGCATTGTAGCAATCACTCTAAAATAAGCATCATTTAAAATCTAAAAAATATCTTAATAAAATTTGAAATCAATCCTCCAACATATCTTTTTAAATTAAAATTTTAGAATTTCTTAATAATGAAGAAAAATGTTATTTTATTTTTTTAAAATAAAAGAATTTTATATACAATATTTTTTATTCAAAACTACTTTCATCTTCTTTTAAAAAAATTATCACTTAATTTGATGTTAATCTATTAAAAAATTTGTCACTTAATTTTATGTTAATTATTATAAATAAAGATAAAAACACATGTACCAAAATAATTTTCTCTATGTTTGTAAAGGAAACAGAGAACATTACTCCACACTTTATCCGAAATAATGATGAGGTGGAGTGTCTTTGTGGGTCCACCAATAAGAAGGGAAAGTGAGAAAGTTGAGCTAATTTTGTTGTGAAAGTGATTGAAGGAATCTTCAAAGCTCACGGTGGATAAAGAAAAGGATAAGAACGCGCAGTTACAATGCCCACAGTATGTTTGAAAAATACAATGGCTGTGTGCTGACGTTATATAAATCTGCCACATTTCTCTCTCTTCTTGGTAAGCCTAAAGAGCTAGTTAGCCACCATGCCAAAGCTTATCCAAATTGATTCTATTTTATTTTTCATTTTCACTAATTGAATTGAATATCATTAATTTTTCTTTTTCACTGTTCAAACTTATCATAATAAACTATTATCAATTTTTTAATAGCATGTCACTTCTTTTGCCAAACATTATTATTCATATAAATGGACAAAATTGTTATTGAAAGGTCAAATAAGTCAGCTGCTACAAACAATGCCATTATGCTAATAAAAGATAAACTTGAAAAAGAAGTAGAAGTAGAAGTAGAAGTAGAATTAGAAGATAATTCTATTTTGTTTAAATAAAAAAAAACCAAGCTGACGACTAGAAGGATAATTACATGGGCCATTGCTTCCATAATTAAGTGAAGTTGGTGTCCAAATACGGGAATCTGCTTCCAATTTCCCATAGTAATAGCAAATGGAAATTTGGAGAGATGATGATCACGACAATGACACCATGGGACCAAAGACTTTGTCTTGAGGAACAAAACAACTTGTTAGAAATTTTACATCATTAACTACTTATATCATAATAATAAAATTTTGTGACACTAATCACACACTCGACATTATTTATTAAAATAATATATATACGTCATTAATCATACACTAAAGATATGAACAATAAGTGTGAGAGAAACATTTTTGTTTATACAATTAAGAGAAATGTTTCCCAAGCAAAAAAATAATACTATTTTTTTTATTGAAAATAAGGCTAGAGTAGATAAAATAAATTAATAAGACTTATTTACTCATCAAGGATTATCAAGAATGACACTTTCAATGTAGCAAACTAATTTTGATAAAAAAAAATTTAAATTACCTCTGTACTTTCAGTTTTTTTTTTTTAATTTGACAATGAAAATATCTTACTATAAGAGAAACTGGCTTTTTTTCCCAAAATAAAATAAAAACTTACCTTACTATTCAAATAAGTCATTCTCAAAGTTGTTCTCAAAATAAACCATTTGTTTATATATAGTGAATCGATTTGAATCAACTTGAATTGACTCTCCTTTTACTTTTTTTTAACAGGAGTCGATTTAAATTGACTCCTATTTCAATTTTTTTTAAATTCAATAGTCAATTCAAATCGACTCATATAAGAGTCGATTTGAATCCACTCCAGTGGCAGTGTATACCAAAAATCATAATTTTTGTCACTATGTACCAAGTTTCAGGAAAAAGTGAGGTTATAAGAGTCTATTTCAATCGATTCCCGTGGAAGTGTATACCAAATATCATAATTTTTCTCACTGTGTACCAAGTTTCAAGAAAAAAGTGAGGTTAATGGATTATTATGGATGACTTGTTAATTGTTATGTCGCTTTTGTTTAGTCATTGTTACTAACTTTATTCTTTAGGGAAAAAAGTAAGATTTCGTTCTATGATACATGTGTTTATAGCCTGTTTATGGACTGGTTTTGTTATTACTTGTTATATCATTTTTTGTTTAGTTGTTGTTACAAAATTTGTTTTTTATTCATACGTAAACAAATTAAGCGTAAAGAAATATCAAATTCAACAAAAATGAATCACATAAACATAGGGTATAGCGTAACATACATAAGCTAAGTTACATACATAAAATTACAAATAATTACATGAAATTATATACAAATATACAAAACAAAAATAGCCTAAACTATCTATCGGGGGCATCAGGGTGTCGACCTCCTGGGACATGATACTTTCCGCCCGTGTGGCATGTCGGCGTGCACCTCGGATGACTCGAGCGGTGTGGAAGATGTTGCTGCTATTGCTGAGCTCCCCCTGGGCCCCGTCTTCACCTTGTTGATCTTAGTGGAGATGCTGATTGATCGAAGGTGCCAAGAAAATCTCGCTCCATAGCAATCGTGTCAATGGGGGAGTGTTGGGCCCAACACCGGCACTTGCTATGGGGGATGATAACATCATGAACCGTTGAATGTGCTCAACATCCTCTTCGGTCCCCACGAACCTGTCCTCCCAGCGTGGTGCACCTGATGTGTGTGGCTACGGTTGATAGACAATAATGTTGCCTGCTGGAGTATGTTGTTTCGGCGAGAAAACTCCACCCAAAGACAACCCAGTGTCAACAACTCCCTCAGCATAGAAAGTAGACACAAACACAAATCCTAGATATGGATCTTGGTGTTGCCAAAACTTTGTCGGCAATCCCCCTCGACTGCTAGAAGCATATGGCTGCTGCAGGGGGCGCAGGCTCGATCGACTCGTCATCCACACTGACATCTGCATCCGCATATGGCTGCTACTACAACTAGGAGGCTCGAGCTCCTCATCCATCGGGATATCAAAGTCCTGGATATGAAACTCGATATCAAAGTCATAATCGGGTTTGACATACTCCCACTAGGATGCACGAGTCCCTCCTCTCCTCCTAACTAGCATTGTACACCAGTCAGAAGTAAGAGTCGGGACTTCAAGTAGAGGTGGTGTTGGGGGAGCCTCGTCAGGAACATCTGCTGGCAATTCCCTTAGTGCTAGCTCAATATCCCCCTTAGCAAACTGTAGAAACCTTCGCAACGATGCCCCGTACCAATGGAAGTTTTGGTGGGAGGGCCTGGAGTCTGTAGAAAGAGAGTATGACATTGCCCTATCTACGCGCGTATCCCAAGCCTCATGCCATCTGGCATGAAATGCATGCCAATCGTTCCCCTCATCTCCCTTGGCGTCCTTGGCATACTTGGCATACTTGGCGTGCAGGCGATCGATGTTGATCGGCATCCGGGGCATACACTAGGCACCACCAAACTATCGGACCACACAGTCAGCGTTGTGCCACTCAACGATGGCAAAGAAGATAAGAGCGGTATTTGATGCCTATATCATTTGCTCATTGTATACCCACATAGGCATCTCCGCATCCACAAAGTTCTCATTATACGACATTCAAATAAACTGCAAAATTAAAATAAACATATATTATAACTGATAATTGGAAACATGGAAACGTATCATAAATGAAATTAAAATTTTTAACATAGGAAGGTAATTTGTTTGGCTTACCCCGTATATGCCGAGCTGGTCAAGCTAGCCATGATAAGCAACCAATCGATCCTTCCTCGTTGGTTTAGTCGTTATCTTAACATGACTCCATCTGCACCACAAAAATACAATTTTGTGTTAGAAAATAATAATTCAAATATTCATTAGCTACAAAAATAAACTAAAACAATTATTATTGTGTGTACTCTACAACCAACGAAAATGTAATAAGTTCAACGGGAGGAGCTAGCTGGGGCATTCTCATCCATACCCAGCAGATAAGCAGTGCACCGCAACTACCAAACTTAGTCACCGTGAATTTGGTGGCGCGACACAACTCCCGATAGAGAGTTTCCAAGAGTGTTGACCCCAGCTATACGTCTCCGCTTGCATTAGGTCCTCAAGCAGGGGAGGAACTTCAGGTGCACCCGGTTCCCCGATTTGTCAAAGCATAGGAACCTTCTGATCATGAACAGAAGGCACGCCCGGGTGCATTGCAGAATCAACATGTTACATTCAGAATAATTCATAAAAAGTGGCTCAAAATAATTCATAAAACATGCTACATTCAAGTTCACAAAAATTTTATAGATCAACAACTATAGTTTCTTTTACAGTGAAATTAGTTGACAACTATAGCATTTTAGTTCCCAAAAATTATATAGATCTAATAACAACATTTGTCTATTTATCTAAGTAACATTCAAGTTCAATAACATTTGTTTATTTATGTAACTAACATAATGTTAACATTCATAAATCAAACCATTTATCAAGTTCAAGTTCAACAAATCTAACTAATATTCAGGTCCAATAACAAATTTTATCAATTTATTTAACTAACATAATGCTAACATTCATAGATCTAACCATTTATCAAGCTCAAGCTCAACTTCAAGTTCAAGTTTGACAAATCTAACTAACATTTAGGTTTAATAATAACATTTTATCAATCTAACAAATAATTTATATATTTATCTATAGATCTGCGTTTACACACTTTGACCTAGATTAACTTAACCTTTGTCTACAACTCTAGCATAAATAGAAATACGAAAATATTGTGGTAAAAATATCTACGTACCTGGAATGTCAGTTGTGGTTGGATGTGGTCAAATGTCGTTTAGACACATCAAATTTTGACATTTTATTGTAATACGAGCCAAAATATCAACTGCACAATATTTTTAGAGAGAAAAAAATGAATTTTTAGAGAGAAGTATAGTTGAAAGTATGAAAGAGTCGGTTTAAATCGACTCATATTAAAAAAAATAAAATAGAAGTCAATTCAAATTGACAATCAACTCCCTTTATATAAAAAATGATTTATTTTGAGAACAACTTTAAAAATAATTATTTGAAGAGTAAGGTAATTATTTTATTTTATTTATGGGAAAAAGCTAGAGAAACTTGTACATTTTGTATTTTTTTTTTCATTCTATAAAAACATTTGGAGAATACCTTGATACTTATCCATCAAAGTAGGACCCCCGCCCACAGGTTGAAGACAGAGCCACCCTAACTCTTGTTTCTCGTCAGTCTTCACTTTGGTCTTTTCTTTGGGGTTGGGTTCTAGGTACGCCGTATAAATATGTACAACGAAACCTCAACTAGAATCCCTGCATTCATTTTTACCCTACAAAAATTTGCTAATCACCCTTTCACTATAGTGTTATTATTCTTTTTTCTCCCTCCCACCTCTTTCTGAGGCCTAAGATAGAGATTAATTGGATTGAGAAATCGTATCAATCAATCATAATAGTATCAAAATGTTGGCCATTTTCCATAAGGCTTTTGCTAATCCACCTGAAGAGCTGAACAGCCCTGCATCTTACAAAGGTTCCAAGAAGCCTAAGGTTCCTGAGGAGACCCTCAATGACTTCCTTTCCCATCATCCAAACAACACTTTCTCTATGAGCTTTGGCCATGCTGCTGCCTTGGCCTATGTTCGCCCCGACAAGCCTTTCTCCCTTCATCAAAGGTTTTAGTTTTACCAAATTAGTTGAATTTCCCTTATTCTGTTTCAACAACAAAAGCGATCAATTGCTTTCACTATGGCGTTTTTCTTTTCACCTTTTATGTATTAGTATATAAAATAAGTTTATGTCTGAAGTAAAGAAAATTAAGAACACTAGATTATCTATTTTCTCCCAGGAATTATTTAAGTAATTTTGGGAGGTAAATCATTTTTAAAGTGGGGATTTTATGATTCGAACTCCTGACATTACAGGTAAAGTTTATTTGAGATCGCAGTTTATTTCCGATGTGACCAACCTAGTAAAAAATCTAGATCATTCAAGGAACTAAGATTATGATATATGATATATACTTTTTTAGTGTTAATTAAGGATGGACATGTATAAGTTGGTCTTGTTTGCTATGATTGCAGGCTGTTTTGTGGGATTGATGACATATACTGCCTGTTCTTGGGGAGCCTGAACAACCTGTCCTTGATGAACAAGCAATATGGTTTGACAAAGGGCACTGATGAGGCCATGCTTGTGATTGAGGCTTATAAGACCCTAAGGGACCGTGGTCCATACCCTGCTGACCAAGTTGTGAAGGATCTTGAAGGAAGCTTTGCCTTTGTTGTGTATGACAGCAAGGTTGGCAGTGTCTTTGCAGCACTGGTACATACGCTAATTTAATATTCTCTCATTATTATTTACACTTTAAATTGAGCTATACAAAAATTGATTTTGAATGTTCATGATTTTGCAAAGGGTTCTGATGGTGGGGTGAAGTTGTATTGGGGTATTGCTGCTGATGGATCTGTGGTGATCTCTGACGATCTTCAAGTCATCAAAGAGGGTTGTGCCAAATCCTTTGCCCCTTTTCCAACAGGTACATATTTGAGCTTCCATTCAATGGTTCAAATCGGTGAGATTAGATTAACTCTTAGGTGACATTGTATGTTGGGGTTGGAATGCAGGGTGTATGTTTCACAGTGAAGGAGGGCTAATGAGCTTTGAGCATCCAATGAACAAGCTGAAGGCAATGCCAAGGATAGACAGCGAAGGGGCAATGTGTGGGGCCAACTTCAAGGTTGATAAGTTCTCTAGAGTCAACAGCATTCCTCGAGTGGGAAGCCAATCTAATTGGATGGAATGGAACCAATATTAATCACCTTTTAATATATATATATATATATATATATATATATATATATATCTATATATAGTTAATAATAAAACCTTATGGCTCATGTATAAGAGAAAGAAATGTCATCCATGCTACTTTCCCTAACTTCTCCCCCACCCCCTTCTGAATTTGTTTGAATTTGTTTTCTTTCTTTGCTTCTTGCTTGTAACGTTTTTCATTTCCTTAACCCTGTATAAATATGGAAGTGCTTCCCCCCCCCCCC
>QANU01014289.1:184637-224336 GCA_003254905.1 Nissolia schottii
TTTTTTTTTTTTTTTAATAAAGTGAACTTCACATTATGTTGAGAGGATAATAAAATATAGATGCATTTTATATGTCAAAAGAAAATATATATATATATATATATATACATATATATTTATTTATGGAAGATTTTTTTTTTTTTTTTTGGGTTGTTTTAAAAGTCTACATCGCTGATACCAATCCATTATATTAAAGAATTGTCTGGACTCCATCTAGAACATTGATTGAACAGTCCCATTGGTGGGTCCTATCAGCATCACCTTGTTTGTGTTTATCCGATCTTTTTATTTTCTTTCTAATTTCAAGCAAAGATATTTTCTTTTTAACTTTTTAATATCATCTCATTTTAGTATTTTTAACATAGTCACCTCCACGTGTTGATAATTAGTTTATTTGATATAACTCCTTTATTTAAACATTACATTATTTTTTTTAAAAAAAGTATACGATAATTATTTAAATATTACAGCCGTAGATATTTCAAAAAAAACCAATAAATAACAATGCACAAATAAAACAAAATATGCAATTATTTTTAATAATATCATAAAATACAATTATATACCTTATTTTGTAACATGTAGTATTTGTATAGTTAAAAAATATCAAATAAAATATGATATACCATGATTCTAACTAAATTTTTTATAGCTTTTTTTTTTGTATTATAAATTATTTGAAAGGTTGATTTTATTTAGAAATATATAAATTAATATAATTTATTTATTATAGATTGTCTTAATGTTAATTAAAACAACTCACTAAAATATAATTTAAATAATTATTTATCAAAATAGTTAAAAGTTCTAAATTTTCAAATATAAATAATCATATTAAGTGAATTAATTATCAAAATGTATACACTACCTACTGATCATATCAACAATAGAAAATGAGATAAATATTAAATATGCCAAATAAATAGTTTGATTTTCAATTAAATTAAAAATATATATTATTTATAATAATTTTATCTTAATGTATTTTTTTATATATAATTTTGTATTATTTAAAAATTATAGACTCAAGAAAAATTTGAAAATAATTTAACTCTTAGGTCTAATATATAATTAAATAAACTAATTAACAATATGTGTAGTATCTAGGTGACCATGTAAAGATACTAAAATGAGATGATATTAAAAAAATAAAAAAATATAATTATTTGAATTAAATTAAATAAAATTATTTTTGCTAAATTATGATTGATAAAAAAGAAATTAATTTTAATTGATACAGAAGAAGGACATTTTTGTACCCAAAAAAAATAGAAAGAAGGATATTTTGTGAATGTGAGAGTGCCCGAGTGGCAATGGGGTGAGATACAATTTTTGGAGAAGATTGGAGTTTGTTGCTATTTTCACAAACCCAGAGAGCGGTAAATGCTTTTTAACCTATTATTTTTAGTGGACAATCATATGATTTTAAACATGAATGTTGAAGTGTTTTATTTGTTGTTCAAGGAATATTTTAGTCTATTTTGTATATTTTATTTTGATTTTTCCCCATGTATCATATAAATTCTAATTATGTTATGTTTTCTAGTTGTTAAGCCTAGAGATTATGATATTTAGTTTAATTTATGATTTTATTGTGTTTAAAGTGTTGTCTTTGTTTAATTTTTATGAATTAAGTAATTATTAGTTTAAATTATGTTATTATTATGCCCTAATTTTTTTTTTGTATTTGGTAGTTATATTATGCCTAGAGATTATTTTTTTTTGGTGTTAGTCTTTGTTGTCAAGTTAGGTCGTTAACACGCGACAACTTACTTGATCACATGTCTATACAAAATTGGTACATGACATTGTGACCTGCCACGTCAGTAGTGAATGACCCAATTTGACGGAGGGAACTAAAAAAAAGGTTTTAGAGGAACGATTTCCTAATAAAAATTTTTTAGGGATAAAACAAAAAATTCACAATTTTTGAAAGAATAAAAACATATTTAACTTATACATATATAAAAATCAAAACATTAATTTAAAACCATATATATAAAATTTATTTTGTTACAAAATATCATATAATTTTTTCTATACATTAAGAAAAAAAAATCATATTTTTATATGCATATAACTTTTTTTAAAGAAATAAATTTTTTCATTAACGATACTTATCAGAGTTATTTTAAGTTTATTAAAAAAATGCCTTATTTTATAATTTTTTAAAGTAATTTATTAGTAACATAATAAATATTTTTATATATATATATATATAATATGATTGTAATATTATAACATAACAACATTAGTGGTAAATATAAAACTTTTTAGTTCAAATAGAAGGACTAACAAGCAGATTTGAGGAACTAAGTTAAATTTTTCAAAATTGAAAGGGAGTAAATTCAAGGTTTTTTCAATTTCCCTTTTAAGACTACAAGCAGCATCACAAGAGGAGATGTTCTGACCCAAGAAAAGAACATCATGTTATGTTTGGAAATTTTATAAATGATAGACGTTTGGGAATTTTATAAATGATGGAGGGAAGTAAGTATTAATAAAAGGGAAAGAAAATGCAAGGAGAAGAGTGAGCAAAGATAAATCATAAATTAAAAATTTGAATGACAAAAAATTAATCATTTCACTGGAGGGTGAAAAATAAATGGTAAAGTAATCATTTCATTGGAAGGTCAAAAAAATTAAAAATTTAAATGACAAAAAATTAACAAAGTATCCCTCTTTAATCATCCCCTCCCTTTTAAAAATCACTTCTAAAGATGTTTTTTTTTTTTTTTTTTTTTATAGAATGTGTCTCTCTTGTCATTCCCTCGTGACCATCCATCAAATATAGGCATAAAATTTATGTTTTAATATCTGTAATATTTATTTATTTAATTAAGTATAATTGAAAATATCATTTATAAATTTGTAATATTTATACACTTATGAGAATAAAATTTATATATTATTAATAGTGTATGTATGAGTGTATAAAATTGGGTGAAATGAGATATCGTACTGTCATTCATCCTCTCAACTCCACTGGGTTCTTTACAAACACTTTGGTAAGTGTCTGGGACACTCTACACTCTCTCCATTGTTGCTGCTTGCTGCAAGCGAGATGGGCGATGATCATCGCTTCTTCCCTAACCACATGCCCCGCTTCGTGCCAGAGACCACACTCCAACAAGACTCCCTCACCACCCTCCTCTCTCTTCCTTATCAATCTCTCATCCCCAAGCTCCAAGCTTCAGCACTCCACTTGAAACAATCGGTACTCAATAAACCACCTCACCCCCATAAACCCCATTTTTTTCTTATTCTTTTTCTCTAACTTTTTATGGGTTTTGTTTCAATTGGCGTTTTTTTATTCTGGGTAGGCTAAAGTTGTCAACTTTCACGTTTTTGCTATTGTGGGTCGCTGTGTATTTGCGTACCAACTGTTTGTGCCTTTGTTCAGGTTGTGAAGGAGACATGGGGTTCTGGTGGGAGGCATATGAGGGACTATACCCTTTACACCGGTATTCTTGGCACCGCCTACCTGCTTTTCAAGGCCTACCAAGTTACCAAGAACGTCAGTGATCTTAGCTTATGCTCAGAGATTGTTATGGCCTGCGATTCTGCTTCACAAGATTCTAGGTAGGTAACTCTCTCTCTCATTTCATGCATCAGAGGCTATCATCATTCATGATCATCACTTTGCTTAAAATTATTTTGATTTGAAGGGTTGGTTGGCTCAATTAGGATGTTCATTGTTAACAGTTTCTCTGAACGGTTGGAATTTAAGTTCAATAGTGTTGCTTGGATTGGATATTGACATGGTTTATGATAGGACACTATAACGTATGTAGATAAACCCACATACTAGGACGAGATTTCAAGGCTTGGTTGTTGTTTGTTTTAGTGTTGCTTAGATATTAGATTAGCTGTTGATTATAATGTTTAATTGTCTAGTTAGGTATCTTGTGAAACTAAATGTCTAGTTAGTTAGTATAATTACTAGAACTAGAGGCTTTTTTGGGGGAGGACCCTTTAGTTTCATCCTAATATCGCAAGTAAGTTGATTTTAGTTTAACATGCTAATGTATGAGTTGCAGCCGTGTGACATTCATCTGTGGGCGTGCTGGTGTTTGTGCTCTTGGTGCTGTCATAGCTAAGCACGCTGGTGATGAAAAACTGCTCAACTATTACCTAATACAATTCGAAAAGGTAGTTTGTTGTTTTTGCCAATTGCTGTGTTATGTATACCTGACCCTTGTGATACTTCCAGTTTATAGATCCAGCTGTTAACCTGCTTTTCAAATTTGTGCCTTTGCTTTGAGAACAGATCAAGATTCCCCGTGATTCTCCCTATGAAATATTGTATGGAAGAGCAGGCTACTTGTGGGCTTGTTCATTCCTAAACAAGCATATTGGTAAAGACACAATACCTACTATCCATATGGTAAGTCATATGTCCTATGACATTGTTTCTCTGCAATTTATTTTAACAAAATAGCATGCCATAAAAATGGGGTCTTAACTTTTATAGAGATCAGTTGTGGATGAAGTTATTACAGCTGGTAGACAATTGGGTCACACGGGAAGATGTCCTTTGATGTATGAATGGCATGGGAAGAAATACTGGGGTGCCGCCCATGGACTTGCAGGAATTATGAATGTTTTGATGGACATGGAACTCAAGCCGGATGAGGTGGAAGATGTCAAGGACACGCTAAGGTACATGATTAAGAATCGTTTCCCTAGTGGCAATTATCCCTCCAGCGAAGGAAGTGAATCTGATCGGCTTGTGCATTGGTGCCATGGTGCTCCTGGAGTCGCTCTTACTCTTGTCAAGGCAGCTGAGGTAATCTTTTCCTTAGCCATCAAATTCAAATGCTAACTGCATGCAAAGTCTCTAATTTGTAAATGAACTGATAAATTGATAATTTTTGCGATCCTTGTGGCAATACTTATTGAAGTTTGTTGTTGTGTCAAACAGTAATTAATGCATATGGTGCTATGGAAAATGGAAAATGGAAAATGATATAGTCAATTCAGTTAGTAAAAAAAGTGAATTTATTCATTTTCGAAACTAGTCTATTTCTGGCAGAATTTCACTTGTCATACTCATGACTCATGATTACTAGAATGAAATTAAGTACTGCATTGTGGTTTTCTTTTATTTAATGTAACAAAATTTATGCAACGACAATCCTTGATAACCCAATACTCATATCTCGTGACTGGATTCTTTGCCATAATCATTAGGTTTATGGGGATAAGGAGTTCTTGCAAGCAGCTACAGATGCAGGTGAAGTAGTATGGAAGAGGGGTCTGCTTAAGCGAGTCGGAATCTGCCATGGCATCAGCGGGAACACCTATGTCTTTCTTTCTCTGTACAGATTGACAGGAAATGCAGAGTATTTATACAGGGCTAAAGCATTTGCTTGCTTTCTTCTTGATGGAGCACAGAGATTGATCTCAGAAGGGAAGATGCATGGCGGAGATCGCCCTTATTCCTTGTTTGAAGGCCTTGGAGGAATGGCATATGCCTTCCTAGACACTATTGATCCACAAGGGGCAAAGTTCCCAGCTTATGAACTTTGAGTCAGCTTAATAGATGATGCATGTGTAAACAATCCCCCCTCCATATCCTTTTCTTCTTCCAACACCCCAATAGAAATAAATAAAGTAATTTTGGGGTTGATGAGGACATGTTGCAGTCTGACATTTTGTAAATATGAGAAATATTGCAACTCTTAAAAATGTGTCTTCTATGTGAAATTTCCAATTTGAGACTTACAAGGAGTATACTGTGATGCACGGTTAGTTTTACTGCTCTACGATACTTTACCAAATGAGTCAACTCTAAGTAGCCTCTCTGTATAAATCAACATAATCATTCTATTTACATAAGTATTTTATCATACAGCAATATTTTTATATGGAAAATGTAAGTAAAACAATCATAGAGTAGATTAAACTAAAGCCATGTTAACCACGAGGCTATTGCAATTGGTACATAATTGAATTTTTCTTAAATATCTAGTTAAAAGTTTGATCGTTGACGGTGTATCAAAGATGGTTTGATGACTAGTATTAAAGTTCCTTTAAAAAATTAACGATACGAGGTGATTAGTCACTATTTTTGACAGTGAACACTCTAGACTCACCTAAAAAACTAAAGTCTAAGTTGAGAATTGATAAACCTTTTTTCCTTTTTTTTATATCAAATATGATCAGTTTAGATGAACATGAGTTTGGAAGCCTTAAACTAGCGTTTAGAATTGACAGACAAGCAATCAACACCCCCAACATATGAAGTCGCTATGAACAGTTATTTCAAAAAGTTACTGAGAAATCCACCACACGGTTGAATCTTTTTATTGAGTCTTGGTAAACAAAAGCCATTGACTACTAATTGAAGGTACAAAAAAGAAGTTCCTAACTAACAAAAACAACATTAACACACTCATCATCATAGGATCTTTTCTCTTCTGAGATGTCATTTTCCTCCAAGGCAATGTCTCTTGAACAACAAGGATGTTGGATGCTCCCACCACTTATGCCAAACCAACGAGTTTCTCACTGATCTCCCACACCTTGCGTGCCTTCTCGGCATCACTAGCCTCCTGGGACAACTGGTTTTCAAATGAAGCAGATGCATTGTTCCAGCTCCAGTACACACCAGATTTTGTGAGGCTTGGATCACTTACAACCTACATTATTATACCCATAACATTTCCATACATCAGAAATGCATTCATCACAATTAGCAGAGTTTAATTTTCATGCACTTATTTGTTGTTATTTAATCAGATTCTACTATATGTTAGACTTTTGAGATAGTGAGTATGAGATTCAAACGCTTGTGTTGATGTGACAATGCATGATTAGATGACTAGGTGAAATAGTTTTCCTGACGGTTATCAAAATTTAATATTACATACTCCTTTTATAGTTATCTTTATAAAGTGCATTTGCTATTACCTGAGCAAGTCTCTTTCCAGCTTCATCTTCTGAGACATAGCCTTTGGTTATGTACTTTTGGAATGGCGGGAAAAGGGTTCTGAACAAGGGAATGTGCTCTCTGAACAAGCCTGTTGTGGCGATGCAACCCGGGTAAAGGGAAGCAAATGTGATTCCAGTCTCCTCATGGTATCTCCTGTGGAACTCTTGCATTGTGAGCATATTGCAGACTTTGCTGTCCTTGTACGCCTTGGCACCATCAAAGTCTCCGCCGTCTATCATGGCCGAACTGTTTAGCCCATTCAAGCCACCCGCAAGTCCCCTCAGATCACCAAGGTTAGCCTTGGGAGGTACATTTCCGGCCAATGTATTTGTGTTTCCTGTTTAAACTGCACAATCAGCACCAGAATGCAGCCGAATAATGGGTGGAAAAATGCTAGAGCTCCTGAAAATTTGCCAAAATTCCAATTGACAGAATGATATGACACACTTATTGACCATTTGGAGTTTTGGATGAATAAGCGAGTCATATCCCTTCATTTCATCTCATCTAATAACTACGTGATTTCTGTCAAAGAATTTGGCCATATAGTATTTGCTCATAACAGGTGTTAAGAAATTAAGAATTGAGATTCACAACAAAGATCTTAATGAACTAGACCTGTGATCGAGCCAACAATGATCATGCGCTTCGAGGGATAGTCAGATTTGTTCAAGTCCTCAATCATCAGGCGCGCGAGTAGAAAATGACCTAGATGGTTCGTCCCAACACTAAGCTCAAAGCCTTCAGCAGAGAACGTAGGCTCCTTGGCAGTTGGGAAGTAAACAGCAGCATTGCAAACCAGCACATCTAGAGGCATCTCCGACCGCTTGAAGGTATCGACAAACTGGCGGACGCTGTCGAGGGAGGCGAGGTCCAAGTGCATGATAGTGTAGTTCTCCTTAGCCATGCCAGCAGATTTTGCAGCCCTCGCAGCTTTGAGGTAATCCCTGCATGCCATTATGACATGCCATTTTCCGGTCTCGGCCAGGGCCTTAGCAGTGGCCAGGCCTAATCCGGAGGATGCGCCAGTGATCACAACATTGCCCTTCCTCAATGTTTTCTTGCCTTCTGGTGCAGACTTGCTAACTGCTGGAGTTGCAGTAGCTGCTGTCTCGGCCCTCACTGCACCGATGTTTTGTTTGAATTCCCTCTTATAAAGGGGGAGGGGGTGAAAAACATAGAAATTAGACAATTTCACTAACAGGGGATTGCATAACGCATTGCATTTTGTAATTAAACTTTGAAATTGGTAAAAGGATAAATATCAATAACCAATTTTCAGTAAGTGCAATACTGTAATCACATAATTACAGGCTAATGGATTCTCAATCCTATTGTCGCAAAAGAAACATTCTAGCATTTATGTCCAAAAAAAAAAAAGAGTAAAACATCATTTTTGTCCTGAAGTTGGCATCATCCATCAATTTTGTCTCCAAACTTTAAAATTGTCAAAATTATCTCCAAAATTGTCAAACATCCGTCCCGTTTGTCCCTGGGGTTAAAGTAATGGGGAACAGTTTTGGTGGACATTTTTGCAGCTTCACGAACAATTTTGATAATTGTAAAACTTTGAAGGTAAAATTGACGGAAGTTCACCGCTTCATAGATGAAAATGATGTTTTACTCAAAACTGAAGAGAGAGAGAGAGGGAGAATATACTGATGCTCTGACCACAAGTACTAACATTTTACTTTGACATGAGAAACCTTAACATCCCAGAAAAATATATATAAAAAAAAAAAACAAAAAATAAAACCCCTCTAATATGAAATCATGTCAAATATTTCAATGGAATTTAAGTCCTTAGAAATAAGCTGACACACACACACCTTAATAGAGAATTGATATAAAAAGCTAAGATTATGCTGCAGTTACCTTGCATCTCAATGCAGAAGAGGTGAAGTCAGCTCTGAAAGATTCTGACAGTGAAAGACCAAATAGTGAGGAGTCCTTGAGAGACACACTAGCCTTTCCCTGCAAAACACAAATGGGGTCATTTCCCAAGACTTCAAAATTCAACTATCTCTTTAGAAAGCTACTACATAACAAGAGAAGAAGAAGAAGTGAAGCATATACATACATACCTCTTTAGGAATAGAGAAAGAAGCAGGAACCAAAGAAGCAGCTTGGAGAGCCATTAAGGGGACCTTGGTAAAAGAAAGTATTTACTCTCTATTCTTTAGGGTCTTTGTTACAAATGTTCCCACTCAGCAGCAAAGAGCAAAATCTGTCTGGGTTGCCTGATTTTAAGTGCCAATGTTGAAATGGATCGAGTGTTCATGTTTATATACTTGAAAATGAGTGAATGAATTCATGTAGGAAAAATGATTTTCTTTTGATACGAGAGGATAAGATAATTAGCAGCATGTTCTCCTGCCACGTCCTTTGCAACCAACCAATGGGGTCTTGTGTTTTGGATTTCTCATGATATTTCATAAATTTAATATTCATGCAGGCAAAGGTGGGGTTCCAGAAATAGTCGTGATATTCTGCTCACAAGGGGAAAAGTTAATAAGTGATATAACAACATCTTAGGATTTTAAGCGTGAAAATATCTAATTAAAAAATATGAATTTTCAATTTTTAAGTACATTAAAATTTGTAAAAATTAAAAAAAATTATTTTCAGTTTCTTAACCATTATCTCAAAAACATTGATAAATGTTTTAAGAATAAAAATATTTTATTAAAAATTGTGAATTTTAAATCTTTAACACATAGAGACTTGTAAAACTCAAAAACTTTATTATTATTAATTTTCTTAACTAACGTTCTAAAAACACTAATTAGTAAAACTCTTATGATAATTATTTTACATAATTTTTAGATAATTATATTTATAAAAATGTGAAGTTTATAATAAATTCTATCATAATAAATTGTATAAATTTGTGACTTTTTTCAAAAGTTAATAATTATCAAATGTCATTTATCTTCACAAAAATCTGGAGCTGAAACGAGAAATTGTAAATGGTTAATAATAGATGTAACATGACCCTTTATGAAAAAAAAAAAAGAAAAAAAAAAAAAAGCAAGTGCATGTTGTTCTGACCACAGCAGAAGTTATGGCCTATTATTGGCTGTGAAATATGAGGGATGAAAGGGATAGGGAGGGGTGGAGGTACATCTCGGATGGGAGGTGGAGACAAAAGCCTCTTTGGGCAATCTTTCAAGGATGGGAAATTGTTCTGGTTTTTTGTCTGCGGAGATTTGTTTCATTTTATTTATTTATTTATTATGTATTTCTAATAGAAGCAGCTCGAGTAGAATGTTTGGAAGGCTCTCGAACCCATCATTGTAATGCATGGCAGCGCTAAAGCGCGCACCAAAATGTTATTTAATTTTAATGTGGTGTTAAATTTAATTTATAAAATTAAGTTTTTTTTTTTCATATTGAAAGGTAATATAGAAGTTAATTCAGATCGTCTCTAAAAGAAGAACAATAAAAGTGAGGATTTTTGTTATTGGATTATATTTTTAAGTAGAATTTTAAACAATCGGTTAAAATTATCTGTATAAGGAGTTCTACGGATTGATGGTTGTCGGTGTGCTTGAAAAGTCAAGTTCTTATTGATGGTTGATTGACTAGCTATATCATCGTATCACTAAAATGCAATTTTACTTAACAGAATCACAATCGCAATCTAAATTAAGATTTTAGCTAACATAAGAACTAGTTACCCATAATCGTGGTTCTATAAACTTATATTAGTTTAAGCACCAATCACAACCTAATTTTTATTAAAATTATCCAATTACTTTTTATACCAAACCGGTGTCATTTAATTAATCAACTAAACACCCCAAATTTAGCATAACTCATTCATGACATGCACATTGAAATGACAACATGATTCAAACTATACTTTTTTACTCTTTTGCCCCTCTAACCGCGTTGGCGAATTTAGTGCAAAATAGTTTGAACTAAATTCGCCAACGCGGTTGGCGAATCTGACGTGGATTCGCCTACCGCATTGGCGAATCTGACGTGGACGTCCACGCGTACCAGCGGAGTCCACGTCAGACAAAACAGGGGTAGTTACGTATTATGTTTTGAAACAAGGATATTTTGGTAATTTGTCCCAGTTAGAGGGGCAAAAGAGTAAAAAAGTCTTCAAACTACTAGTAATGTGACAATAATAATCAATTATAACACAACTAGGAGTAAGTGCGAGGAATTAGAATCATATGAAAATATAAATAAAGCATATAACCTTAATAAACATCAATCCTTAGAAAACCTTGCACAAGGTAAAAGAAATTACGAAGACATAATGTAAACTACGCAGGGATAATCCACTCTACTAAACTAAAGCCTAGGCAAATGGAATTCACTCTGTCAATCTAGAAACTAGACCGGGTAGAACAACTCCAATCAATCTAAAAATTAAGTGGGGGATAACCACTCTAATAACTATAACTTAATTAGGGGGATTAACTGTCTAATTACAACAAAATATTAAAGCAAAAATACAAATAAAATAGGAAAAAAAAAAGGAAAACAACAAGAAAAGGGGGCTTTAGAGAGAGAAAATTGAGCTAAAGATGGAGATAGATTGACGCTCGATTTTGGTGCAAGGAAGAAGTGGGGAGGTTGAGCTCTATTTATAGCACAAAATTTATTGTTCTTGTTTGCTGCAGTGAGCATTCTCTGCTGCAGCAAACAGTACTATAGTAATGCTGACTCGATGATGATTTGATGTTGATTTGGTGGTGATAAGTCAACGAACACTTGCTGCAGTGAAGGGTTTGCCCACTGCAGTAAATAATGCCTTGTTACAACAACTTGTGAGCCGAATTTTCCAAAAGTTTTTGCATGAATGTTGTAGATCTTTTAATTCTACATGAAATAGACTCAAAATTTGCCTCATTTGGACTTTGGATGAAGAAATGACACCTTGATCTTTGCGGCATCTTCAAGCTATAATTGCAGCATTGTTGTTTTGACTTCCAGGATTTTTTTTAACTAAGTAGACATTTGATTCAACTCTTGAGATCTTCATCAAAGTTGTAGATATTTCTTTTATCTTTTCAACCTATAGGATGTGTGAACTTTTGAAGCCTACAACTCATTTTATGCTTGAAGTGCTGAAACAACGTAACAACCATAAATCACACAAGAAAAGCTTAACTTGATGTCCAAACTCTATTATGTTGTAATTGTGAGATATGAAGTTTGACATAGAGTTTGGGTCGATAATCATTCATTCTTCCTTGAATTCTTGTTCAATCCTCAGTGTCGAGGTATGTTCCTATGCAAAACAACATTTAAAGAACGAGTGGTTAAATGTATAGGATCCTTAAGCAATTATATTTCATAAAATGACACAGTTTATTCACAATTCGTAAAACTAAATTCTAAGAGGACAACACAAGTTCTTGTTGATTCCTTATTCTTATATACAATTTAACACTAAAACATGCAATTAAAGTGAGAAAAACAACCGAATATATACAGTGCATTAAGAGCCAAAAATTTATGTCAAGGGGTCAATACTATATGTAATAAAATAAAAGTTCTCTATTTGTATAATTTTTAGTAATTTTTGACATATTTTAATATAAACTACTATATGAATAATCCTTAATATTATATTGAGATCTTTGTTTCGGAAAAGACACATTTAATAGTATCTTTAATATACGGAGATGTGAAAAAACATAAGAAAAATTAAGGTATACGGTATGAAGATAATTTTATTTTATTTTATTTTGTTGTAATTCTAGCATCTATACTAAAAAAAACCACATAAAAGAGAGCATTTAATAAATAAGAAAGTAATAGACTTACGCTTAAAATAAAAATCTAAATGAATTTATAAATTTATATGTGCGTTCTATTTGATTTACCGCTCATTTCTTAAAGTTAAAGGTGGTTTAAGATTTTAAATACGAATAATTTGTTACTTAGTTTTTCAAATTTTAAGAGAGAAAAAGTTAATAGAAAATATATACTAAAATGTAAGACTTATACATAAGTAAAAATAGAGTATAATAATTTAATTTTACTTCATCAACAATATCACTAATTTTATACCGCAAGTATTACATATAAGTATTTTTGTTAATACATATATAAGTATTACATTACATACATATACACATGTCAAAAATATTCTTAACCCTTGGGGCCATGGTACCTACAGGCCTCCCTTCCCTTCGCTTCAGAGGTGGTGTGTGCAAGTTGCAGACTTGATGAAGGGCCTAACCAATGTTTTATGTTTTCGTCAACAAGGGCCTGATGGCCCTTACCATGTTGTAACCCAATAAGCACAAGGCGCTATAGTGTTGCAATATTGGGCCTAGTTATAGTGAGAATTTCTTTGTCCAAATTTCAGCATAAAACTATTTAATATGCCACCTTGTGCTAATTTTGTGTGTAAGATGATGGTGCTATATTTTGAGTTTCTGTATTTGGATTGTGAATGTCGATTTTACATTCTCACAGTCACAGCAATGTCCCATATTTTCGAATCCAAAATTTTCAGTTTCAAGTATATTGTGGTTTTAAGGAATTTAATAGTATTTAGTTGCAACTAGTTCAACTGTTATATCAATTAATAAACTTAAAACCAAAACAAATGAATCTTAAATCCTCGACTCTTTGACCAAGAAAAAGTAGATGATCAGATCAGGCAGCATATCCAAGTTTTAGGCACACAATAAAAGTAAATTGTGAATAAGTATAAACTTATTTACAGATCTCAATTTTATCGACAAGGGTAGCATGGTGATAACTCACCTTTCTTAACCTAGGTTTACCTAAAGAAGTAGATCTCATCTTTATTGTGAATGTTAATTTGGCACCAGTTAAATCACCACTTATTTAAACTACTCATAAAGTTGTTAACAAGCGCTAAAGCAACTTGTCGTTATCTGTCTGAAAAGTTTGCTGTTAAAACAATTTTTTCTTTGTCAATAATGTTGGATAATTTTTGAAAGCTCTTTTATCTCACGCTGTTCCAGACAAATTTCTACACTGAACAAATGTACCTAGTCACGCTAACTCTAGCGGCCATGCTCTTCTTTATTGAAGCTAATACAGTTAGACAGGACATTTGAACCCTGATAAAATTCAAGGCAACGTGTGTAAAAAGAATCATCATTTTCTAATTTCAATAAGCTTTTCCCATGCTCGCGTTACTCTACATTTCCCGATTACATAAATCCATCGGTTTCTAAATTCCTGGTGTACCTTTTTTTTTTTCTTTTTTTCTTTTTTGTTTGACAATTTTCCACCCTTTCCCCCCTTCAACGTGCCTGATTGGAATGGCAACCTATCTTCATCCAACACAAGCAAATGAACAAGGAAAGAAACGGAACCCCGCACCCCGCTAATATTACAAATCTCACCCATTCCTCTGTACAGGTTTTCGCCAACTAATGGAGAAGGTGGTGAAGTTCACTGCCTTCTTAGAAAATGCATGCTCCTTAAGCATGCATTTTCTATCATCTCTTTATATCCGAAGTGGCAATCCAAAATTTTGGAAAGTTCTAATTTCGCCTCGAAGGCCAGCAGTTACAATCACCATACCCCAGGCTGACATGTTTTGACTTACCCCATTAGAGAAATCCACACTGACACGAGGGCTGCTTCGATTCCGTGTGGCTAGAAGGAGTTTTTCTTCCGGCCATGTTGCGGAAATTCTATCAAAAAAATAACTGTTTGTCGCACTTGCAATGGTTCCATGACGTGGACTATTGTTGTAAACTGACAAGGATCGTGAACCCTCGGAACCAAAGTTTTCCTCTACAGGGGTAGGAGGATGATTGGCTGATGAGACCTCATCAGCGTTGGTATCAAGCTCAGTTTGCTCTCCAGAAAATGTATCATGCATGTCCCATGCATCACCAATGCCAGGCCAGGGAATGGCCACTGAGACATCTTTACAGTGAAAATGTTCATAAGTGTGTGTGACAGTGACACCTTTACTTCTGTTAGGCCTGCAATCCGCTTCATTTTTCCATATGTATACATAGGAATCCTCGCTTGCTGAGACAATGTATTTACCGTTGGCTGTGAGGGAAGCTGAAATTGGGCTTGTTGCATTGCGAAACCCTGCACAAAACTTGCATCAGTTTACTCTGACATGGTGACCATCATGTAAATAAATTTACAGAAGAAGTGTGGCCATTTGAGCAGTTGCAGAGCAACCAAGACCAAAGTTTCTATTTCCACACGTGTTCAAACATATTTACACAATTGTCTTTCTGCCTTAGTAAACAATACCACAGAGAAAGATAAATATTCCTTCACTACAGATGTGACAAAGAAAATGGTAGTAGTTTTGCTTTGACCATAGAATTAACCGCAACAACTTTCATGCAGAAGACAGTACTTAAACACCAAACAGTGTATTCACTTGTTATATATTTTTAACAAAACTCATTTGATATATAACTAGAGTTGGTTAAATACCTTTAAATTTGTGAACAAGATCAACACCATCAACAACCCGAATTCGTGAATCAGCAGATGTGATAAGTACTTCTGATGAACTTCCTGGGGCAAACTGTTCATAAACTTCAGTTATAAAGACAAGGATAATAAGCATTGTAACCGAGTGAAAGCAAATCCATTGTAGTTGGGCACCTTTCTTTTTGTTTTTTCCCTGTTTAACATTTTGGACACAGAAAATCTCATATAGCACAGCAGTAAATACATTACCTGGAAACCAGTAATTTTTTTGAGATGTGATTTCTTCTTCTTGTTCTGCAGATTGATCTGACTTTTCTGTTGCAGCTTATTTTCTGAATGAAATATACAAACAATATGATAATCAGTGACTCTGCAATCACTAGAAAATAGTACATATGCATAGACACAGTAACAAAAATTTTAGAAGAGAAAGTCTCAGTAACGGTACCAGATGTATTATATAAATGGCAGCTACCCTTGTATGAACCAACCAGTGCACCCTGCAGAACCAGCAAAATTGACTGAGTTGCAACTTAAAAAGTAAATTTCTGAATGTTCAAATAGATGCATATTTAATCTTGGACCAACCTGCCCATCCGGTGTATAACAAGCTGCAGTGACCATCTCATGCAGATCAGTCCAATCAACAACTTGCCTATCAGGAATGCTCCAAATGCGAACCTTAGCATCCAAAGATCCGCTAATGAAGTAATTATCATCAACAGGATTAAACTGGATGCAAGTTACTGTACCAGACAGAAAACAGATTGAAGCAGAAGGTACAATTAGCAAAGAAATTGAGGCGGGCAGGCTGGAAAAAAGTTACTTTCATTGCTAAATTTTTAACCACCCAAATTAGAAATTAAAGAACTCTTGTGCAGCCAGCCCTATAGGCATCAAAGACGGATATTCTGATAAAACTCTGCCTGTGGGCCATAATATGGTTACCCAATACACAAATCTGAGGTGGATATTAAGAATTTGATAGGGATATGATGGACTGGGAGTCTAATTCATTTTTTATTGGGAAGAGGCAGGAGAAATTTGATATAAACACATAAAGATATGAGTGCTCTGCCATTTAATCAAAATATAAGTTGCTGATATAAGTGGCCTATAGTACATCCACTCAGATTACGGAGAAGCAAAGACAAGTGCATTGCACAATGTGAAAACTGCATTTACTCACCATAGTCATTGTGTGAAAATATTTTCAAACAAGACTTGCTAGACAAATGCCAGAGCCGCACCGTTTTGTCCATTGAAGATGAGAGCAAGTGCTGAAAAAAATTGAAAAAAAAAGATTACAAGGATGAGCTAAAAACACGTGCTTAAATTCATATTACACATTGCACTGCTTTATGGTAAATATTTGATGGATTATTCAACAGACACTAAAAGATGTCAATAAAATAAATAGATAATGAAACCAACATTTAAACTAATCAAATAGATCGTATAAGTTTGCAATACTATCTGTCATCGTTGTACCCAAAAAAAAAAAACTGTCATTAAAATTAATTCTACAAATTTAAGTCACTCAAAAAATGTGCTCATCCAAGTCCCATTAGTGTTGCTGTATCTATAAAGTAAATAGGGATTCATTTCAACAAAATGTTGAAATGATAATTTTGGGTATCCATCCACTCTTATGCATAAAATAGGCAGAAGTTTAACGAACTAATTCAAACTGTTAAATTAAAAATGGTTTCATAAAACAGCACAAATTAGAACTAGTTTCAAATATCTTTAGTTTGTCTAAACATTGGGTCTGAACTGACTCAACAACAAATATTATTTGGTACATGAAAGCAAAACACTTAAAATTTCAAAAGAAAACAGGGGATAGTAATAAAGATTTTTTAGGGGAAAAAGATCAATGACAAATTTGTTTGGATCAGTAGTTAGATAGAAAGTGACTAAATAAGAAATGATTTTTAAAATTTGAATAATTACCAAAACACAAGATTTAAGTTCCGCTCTACTGCACCTAGTTAACAGTTATCTATTTTCACAAGTTTAACAAACGCCATGTAAAACTTTCATAGCAAATGATAAATATTTGACCTGGAGTTAAGCATAAAACAAGATAAAAATCTCAATCATTCATCATATATACATCAACAAACCATCAAATAAGTACTCCCAAGTTACAAACAAAGCATCCCAAGCAAGTAAAAGTCTTTTAAACAGCACATTTCAATGCCCTTTTCATTATAAGCCAAATATCTCTATATCTACTGTTCACCATAGTCATTGCTGGGAAATTGGATATATCTGTAGAGTCTTTAACTATCAAAGCAAAGCACAAAGAAATTTTAATGCATACTGCCATCCAATTTAATTTTTAGGTTAACCTCTCCAAATTGATCATTTTTCAATACTGTTCCATGGAAAGCCTAGATTACCATCATAACAGCTGGAAAACTAAAGCATTGTAGACCCATTGAAATCAAATGTTTATAACTATAACTTCAATTTGATAGGAGTAGGGAGAAAAGAAAAAAATCCAGCAATCTTCACACTAGAACAGGACTATATCCACATTCCCTACAATTCATATTTTAACTTTTTCAGACTACAAAAACTTGACCCAAAACAAGAAATGGTCTAGTAGCTTGTGCACAGTGCACAAATGTCTTCCACAATGTACTAACCCGAAAACACTAAACAAAAATGTCTGAGCTCAACCCTCAAATAACATGACCATTATTGCATTAAAATCCGTATTTGTCCATTTATGCCTATTCAGCCACTTCAAGACATTCCTATTCAAACCAAATTATACAATGAATACTGAATCTTTGTGCTGTAGATAGTTACAAAGTAGAAAACTCATTCAAACTGTGTAGTATAAGTGGATGTGTCAGTTAACAGGGCAGTACAGAAAAACCAATAACAACTTCAAGGTGTACAAGTGCATCCAACATAAGATCAACCAATGCCAATAGAAGAGTGAATAATAAACGTTACAAATATACTGAGACATTGAACACAAAGCTTGATAGAATTGCAGAATAGTAACACCTATCTTAAAAACAGTCTTGTTAGCTAACCTGAGACTTGGACCAGGACAGGTCAAGCACATCATGGAGATGACCTTGAAAGGAGCAAATGGGTTTTTCCGTGAGCGCAAACACAGTCTCCGGAACCACCAATTGGTCCAAGCTCACTGATTTCCTGCTAACGGATGACCTCCCCTTCCTCTTCTTCTCAAGATAATTGTCCAGAAGAGGGGAAAGCAGGGTAGGTTCCGGTGACCCATTCACAACTAACAACATGTTCAGATTCCCATCCTCCGGTTTCTCCACCAGCAGCTCCCCCTTCCTCTCGGACTCCACAACCTGCCACACATGGATCACACAATCCTCACCAGCACTGGCGAGATACTTCCCATCCAAGCTAAACTTGATGCTCCATATGGATCCACTATGAGCCTGAATCTCCTGGCTCTTGTAGAGCCCTGTGAGCTCCTTACACGACTTTCCATACTGCCTAACCCTAACCCTCTCGGGTCCATGGAATGTGGCATCCTGGCTGTCATCAGTGGCAGAGCTAGACCTCCTCCCTCCCTTCTCGGACGAGGTGTCCCTCTCGTCACTGCTGCGCCGCTCCTTGTGGCCAGCCATGGCGCTCTTTAAGCTCCTCAACCAGCTCCCTCTCTTCTTCAATTTGGATCCACTGCCTCCACTCCCTCCTCCGCCATTGGCAATTGAATCCACATTGTCCTTCCCATGATGGCCCTCCTCCACATTCTGCCTCCTCATGAGCTCCTGCACAATCGGTGAGTGCCCAACCGTCATCTCGAACTCCTCCATCGTCAGCTGCCGCCCCGTCCCAACCTCCCTGAGCTTGTCCCACGTGCCATCCTCCCTAACCTCCTTCACCACAAACTCCTTCCCGTTGTCAAGATCCCTTATGGTGCAAACCTCTTCATTGACCCCATTACACTCCCCACCACCCTCCTCCACCGCCGCCACCACCTCAGCCTCGGCCTCACCGGCACCATTCTCCGGCAACGCCAAGCCGCCACGCCCGAAATCCACGCTTTCATCCACCCTCCTGCAATTCCTCCCCGAAGGAGGCTTCCAAGGGGACCCACCACCGCCATTTCCACCACTTGTCCGGTTATTTACAGAGGTGCCGGCATCAGGCACGGCTGAATGAATGGAAAGAATGGAAGAAGAAGGAGAACAAAATCGACAACAACGAGAAGAAGAAGAACACGAACGCGAACAACAAGGCCTGCTATCATCATTATCATTATCGCAATTCTCGCGATCCACGGAGCTGTCCGACTTCGATCGGAGCATCCCGCCGCCGGAACCCTGGGCCGTCGGTCGGCGGTGTCCGCTCAAGAGATCCGACGACGCCGATCGAGAAAACTCCCCATTGTCAACAGAGACCGGAGGGTTCCCACGCGAGGGGGAGGGGTCCGCCGCGGCGGAGGATGATGCAAGGCCGAAGTGTCGGAGGAGGCGGGAACGGCGTTCCGAGACGGAGGAGGGCTGGGAGATCCACACGTCGTAGTTGTTAAGTGCAAGGGCATAATTGTAAATTGGCTCCCCGTCCCCTCCTCCTCCTTCGTTTTGTCGCCGTTGCAGGTCTTCTTCTTCGGCGTCGGAGGTTGTGGAAGTGGAGCATTCGGAGGAGGAGAGTAACCTATCGAGGGACTCGTAGAAGCGCTCGCCGTCGTCGTTGTCGTCGTCGCCGGCGGCGTTGCTCATCGTTCGCCGGGAACCCGCATTCCCATCTCAAACACGCACAGAGAGAAGAGAAACAAACGGCTGAAACCTCCTCTTCGTCCTCTTCTTCTTCTCTCTCTTGTTATCGATCGGATCAGGGAAACCAACGCGATCGATCTCAGAGAGAGAGAGAGAGAGAGAATGGGAAGCGGGTGTGTGGGGTGGGGTGGAGAGTGAGAGTGATTTTTGATTGGGGTTGGGGGTTGGGAAGTTCTCAGATCCAATTAGGGATTGGGTTTTTTTTGGGGAACGAAGCCCTATGCTGTTGTTGTTGTTGTCGCTGATGCTCTTGTCTCTCTCTCTCTCTCTCTCTCTCTCTCTCTCTCTCTGTGTGCGCTTGTTGTGTGGAGGAGGAGTTCGGGATTTGCCCGGGGAGCAATGCTTCTTTCTCAGTTAGAGAGAGAAAGAGAAAGAGAAAGAGAGAGGGGTCTCTTTTTTCCTTTTTCTCCTTCTCTTTCTTTTTTTTTTCCTGGTTTCTTTGCTTCTGTTTGGAATAGAAAATTGTCTGAGAAAGTGGAAACGAAATTTCTTTTTCTTCTGTTTTCTGCTATTTGTTTATCATTGTTTATTATTATCTTCAGGATTCCAGATGGAAATAACAGCACGAATAAAACAAGATCAGTTTGTCAAACTGGTTTGAGTCGTTATGTATTAACTCTCCCTTAGAAAATACGGTGATTCCTTCCAAATTAATGACCTTTATTTATTAACTGCAATATTATTAGAGTTGTGGATATTTAACATGTTATTAAAAAAGAATTGCATCCCCTTTAAATTATAGATCATGTGAGTGTAGGATGCCAATGGGCGGTTGGAGTAGGGTGAGATGGGATAGGGAAGCACTACTCCGGTCTTTACCCTCGCTCAATCCCGTCCCAAGCTACCAAATTAATTCTCGTTCCCACTTTTTTTTATTGTGGAGGAAACAAATTCTCTAATGTTTGTGTAATCTTAAAAAAAATTTAATACAAAATTTTTTACCCGTGCACCAAGCACGCCCTTAAAATGAAATAATATAATGCTACTCCAAATTAGATTAATTAAATGGTTTAACTACTTTAAAGTTCGGGGTGCTCTGAGAAGAAAAATGTTTTTGAATTAATCATTTGTTTATGAGTTAAATTTGTTTAGTTTTGAATATTTTTTGGCGTTCAACTTGAACCGAACCTTTTAATTAAAATAATAGATTTTTTCTTTTTTTAACCACCAATATCTAGTAAACTTTTGGTTAATCAGTTGTGTCTAATTTGAGGAATTGAATAACTCACTTAAGACACAATCTCTTATAACATAAATTATTGTATTTGTAAAACTGAAATTTAAAATTACTGATTAAAAAATTAGAGCTCTGTATCATTTTAATCAATCTTGTGTTAGTATGTTTTTTAAAAAAATAGATTGGTATATATGTTTAAATAAATCAAACTAGATAAAAACACTACACAGTCTAAAAAATGAAAAGTTTTTGTAACTCCTTGTGGTTTATAATAAAATTTTAAAAGGGAGAGTAAAATATTATTATAGTTAAATGATCCTATCAACATGTTCATGCCTGAAATGTTGATTCCCAATAATCCCATTTACTTCATCTTTTGCAAATTGCGAATTTGTGTGCCAACTTTTAATTATTTTTAGAGATATGAATATTATAATTAAACATGAGTACCATTTGTTTCCATTGTCCTGTTGTTATGATATAAAATTACTCAATTTCCTATGCTTAAAAGTTTTGCTTATACTTTAAAGTTTAAATTTCGTAAAAAGATGATTTTAAATATTTTGTGATTAAATAATTTAAAGTTCAATTGTTGTCAATCTCATTTTTAAATATTGTTCATGCTTCGAATTAAAAGAACTTTGCATAGACATGTTAATATATAACATTGTTTATCTATTTGATTTACTCAAAAAATTAAGCTTAAACTCTTAAAAAAGATTGTGTATGGTACATATTTGATATCTTTTAATTATAGGATTTGGTGAATAAAAATTCTTGTTAAACTTTTTAAATTTGTTGATATATTAAATTTATTGAAAACTTTGAAAAGGTTTATTTTAACTAATTCTTAAACCACCGCCCTTAGGAAACTTGTTAACTGAACCCGGACTAGTATAGTAAATTAGTATTCATAATTAAACGCATAAGCATGAGTTTCCAGGATTAGGTTGAAAGTAACAGCGCTGTAGAATTTCCAAACCAACAAAAGTTTTGCTGTCTCACAAATTGTCCCTCAAATAGTTGTGCTACTTAAAGTGTGTGTTCCGGTTTAGTGAGGCATTATTATTATGTCTTGGATTACCACTCAACAACATTTTGTTTTGTTTTTGCCAATTCAAAGCTACCTTCACAGCAAAGTCAATTAAAGATAGCGATTTTAGGGACACTTGATTATGCTAAATGGGAACAAAATTAAAAGGTAAAGGTGGGTCATTATGCCATAAACACTTTGAAAAGTGGTGACTATACTATAGCATTTTCCCCCTAATCCTCCCTTCAAGGCTCACCTGAATCATGCATAGGTAGGGATCATTGAGTTTCTTTATTACACAATTAAGGATGATGCACTACTTATTTAACTAAGTTTGTCTTCCCTTTTAAACTTTTGGGGATTACTTTTATGTTGAATATGATTATAACTTAGGAAATGATTCAAGTGGGAGGTGTGATTAATTGTTAGAGTGAGAAGAGTAAATTTTAATCATATAATTAAACATAGACATCAAGATTTAAAAAGTTACTTAAATATCGTAAGATCGCTTAAAAGTACATGACTTTTAAGTTATAATCTTAATCATTTATGTAATATTAAATGATCAAAATTTACTCATTCTACTCTCACAATTAATCACTACTCTCACTTGACTCAACCCCTTATACACTTGTAAACTACACATCTTTATATTTAGGATTTTGTTAACAAATGCGACGGTAAATACTAAAATGTTTTGAGATTTTCAATTCATTAAAGACTCATTTTTTTAATCTTTTTAATTTAAAAAATATGATCATTTTATGAAAATAATAATAATAACAATAATAATAATAATAATAATAATTATTATTATTATTATTATTAGTATAAGTGTGCATGTTAGGTATTGTACATGGATAGAAACAAAGAGAGAGAGAAATGATAATGTTGATGATTTTTAAAATAATTAAAAAGTTAAAAAGGGTTATTTGTTAATAAAAAAAATTGTGTCCTAGAATAAAGTTATTTTCTCTCCTCCTCTTTATTTATATATATATATATATATAAAAGATTATTATTATTTATTAATTGTATAGATTATGATGATGATGATGATTTTAACCATCAATTATTTATTTTCCTTTCAATTAATAAATTGGTATATTTGGTAGACAACGTCTATAATACGATTTTATGCGATACATATTAAAGCTTAAATAACTATAGAACAACATATTTTGTTCATAATAAGTAAAGGCTTCGGATCAATAGAAATAAATTTGCAAATAGCATTAATTAATAACTTTACAGATCATCATAACATGGAGAGCAATCAAGGCGTAACAAGTGCAAAATACTTGTACACATGGGCATGGGGGATATATTCTAAGCATGACTTAGCTGACATTTATTGTCCTTCTCCTTCGCTTCCCTTTTTCTTCTTTCCTTCGTGACACCTCTATACTTTATTTTTCACCCCCCTAAGAAAACTATCTCTTTTGTTTCTTACAAGTTTGCAATTAAATCGTCTAGAAAAACCTTACTTTGCTCAAAAACCCAAAAGGAAATCAGAATAAAGCTGTCAAACAACCAAACCCATATGATGTTAAATTGGACTAAGTATGCAGCTTAATATATATGTATGTATTAAAGTTTCGATTCTGAATTTAGTTCTTTCATGTCTTTTCTTTTTCTATTTCAATCAATCTCTACACTTAAGTAAATAAGTCACTACAGCATTATACTCTGTCATTTATAACTTAATAACTGAAAAATGATTCAAAATCATATTTTAACCAAAATATTTATTGTTACAATACTTAACTGTCAGTTGTTACTATATTACAATACTTAAATTAGCGATTACACATGTTATAGTATTGAATTTTAGATTTAGATCTTCTAAAGTGAGATTTCTTACTTTAGACGTTAAAATGAAGGATCTCACAATATAATTCATAAATTATTAATGAGTTCCACTATCACTTTAGGAATCCAATTGTGAGATCCTTCGTTACTTTATCTTCTAAAGTGAGGGATCTTATTACTCTCTAAAGTGAAAGATTTTACTTTAAAGGATCCTTATCCTTGAATTCTATTGTAACTGATTGTTTTAGTTACTTATACAAATTGTTTTAAAGGATAACATTCTTTCTTGTAAACTTACTTAGAACATTCAGAAATGTGCTTAGATATTATTTTGTCTCTTTTGTGTTTCTATGTCTCATACCCTAATCAATCATGAATCTTAATATAGTATTAGAACATGACACTTTCCATGAGTCATTCTCCCACTGCTGTTACCTTAATTAGAGTTTAGGTTCCCCGATTTTTGCTCCCACTTTTTTTTTCATCTTCCTTGTTTGTTTTTTACTTTCACATAATTTTCTTCATTGTTGATGAGTTATCTATCTTCCAAAACTCCATTTGATAAACCTCAGATATCACCATGCTTACCTCATTTTGACGATTTCTCCAGAGAAAGTTGACGGCGTTTTGCTACTCTACACGCCTCCACGTGCTACTACAAGCTCTGGCGCATGGTTGATGTCCCTCAACTTAGATCTGTCATCATGGCTCCATTACCCCTTCCTAAGATTTTTTGGTAAGATAAATCTAATTTGGGGGTCATTTTCCCCATATTCTGCTCTAAAAGTGCATTTTTTTGTGGAAAAAAAAATGAAGATTGTTGCCTTTACTAGTTTCGTCCAGCCCAAACTTGTTGTCTTTGTTGGTTTTGGCCAACCAAATTGGTCGTTGCCTTAATTGCCTCTGAGCAGTCATTGTCGCTCCTAGTTCCTCCACCCAAGTCCAGACTCTCTGTTGCCTCTCCTGGTTCCTCCATGTAGGTCTAAACTCTTCGTTACCACTCTTGCCTTCGCACAATTCCCCAATGCTTCCTTCGTGTTGCCTGTGCTCAATCCCCAACACTGCCTGCGGGCAGTCCTCGATGCCTCTGTGAAATTCCCGTTAACTTGACTTGTTGCATGCTTCGCTACTTTGATTTCCAAATTCAAGTTGGTTTCAGTAACACCACTTGAGTTTGAGGGGGGTATGTTATAGTACTTAAATCTGTTGTTACTATGTTGCAATACTTAAGTCAACGGTTACATATGTTATATTATTGAATTTTACAATTAAAAATTGTTTTAATTACTTATATGAATCTTATAAATAAGATAACATACTTACTCAAAACATTTAAAAATATACTTAGATATTATTTTATTTCTCTCGTGTTTCTTTGTCCCATACCCTTATCAATCATGAATCATAAAATTTATTATTTCATAGTAAAATGAAATGTGAGCAAATCACACCATGAAGCATATATAAAAGTATGCTTGCTCAACTATACATATACAAGAGTTTGTTTTAGTTAACTTCACATAATCAAATTCGACCGCATTGTACCCAAAAATAATAATAATAATTAGACGGTATAATAGTAAATTACAACTCAACAACAGATGGAAACATGTTGAAGAGAGAGAAAATCCTACCTTCTTGTTTGTTTTCCTCTGTGTGCAAATGAGAGCAGAGTCCATGGTAAATAAATGCTTCGAAAGATAAAAAAGAAACGGCATAGGTATAGAATATTATTATTGATCGTAATAGTGACATTCCTTGCATATGTCATGCAATGATTGACTTCATCTTATTGTATATTGTGTATGGTCAAATTAAACTTTGCATAGCTCACACGTTATGTACATTTCTGTATCACTTAATTTACCTCTCAATGTTTGTTTCCCCCTCCTTTGTGGAAGGTGCAAGTGAACCATAACATTTTAAAAATAAATAATAATAATAATAATAATAATAATAATAATAATCAAACTTTGACGGAATCCAGAGCATAATTAGCAAGAAATAAGGCTTTCCATTTAATTTTTATTTTTAAAGGAATTTGACCTCTTCAACAAATTAATAATATAAAAGACAATATGTTTTGGGGGAGTAAGCTATAGATTTTATTCGGCATACAAATTTGTTTTTCCGGAACAAAGTTTGCTAGTTTTCTTGGCCATATATAGACTGATATACTTTCACACAGAGTTACTTGAAAATTTTCCCATTTAGAGAATTAATGCTTCAAAACATGCATAACTATACTGTGATTTTTAGAAGGCATTATACATTCTCATCATCTTTATTCGAAATCACTTGAATTTAATTGAATCCCATTTAATTTGGCTTGAGTTAAGTGAGTCCACTATAAGGATAAAGATTTCATAGTGTTATAATTTTTTCCATCTATTAGACTCAAAACAGAGATCTTGCTTAATAGAAACAAGTGACGAGCCATTTGAATCAATTAGCATTAGCATGCACAAGGTTGTCAAACTCAGGAGTTTAAGTAAACTCGTGAAAGTTCAGCAAACTCAAATCGTAAACTCGTAAGAATTTACCTATGTAAAAAATATATGTTATAAGCAATATAATTAAGAGCTAAACATGATTAAATTTTGTATTCATAATTGACATTGAATAATGTTAACTTTAAAATAAAATAAATGAAAAAATATCATAAAATATACCTTAATGCATGGCACTTAGTTATGTCACACTTTATTCTGTATAGTTTGATAAAACATAACTCAATTATGATAAATATATAAAATCGACGTAGTAAACTCAATAGATATTGTCTAACACACACAAAGTCAACTAAGTATCTAAAAAAGTTACCAAATTTATACATCTTGAGGTAAACTCGTAAACTCGTAGGTAGATTTTAACTCGTAAACTCGCTAGTAAAATCGAGAGTTTACTTAAACTCGTACGGGTTTACCAAAAAATAATTTACATGAGTGTTAACTCGTTTTGTGTAGTGAAATCGTAAACTCGTAAGAGTTTACAATTAATTAAAAAATTTAATAACTATGAGTATGCATACGTATCATCTAAAAGATATGTGCATTGTGAAAGAATACGAGTAACACTTCTTAACAATAAAATTACACTCTAAAATCATCTTCTTTTGCTGAGAAGTGTTACTATAACCCTCTGTGTCTATCTTCTATATGATGCCTTTTAATTTTACCGGCTTTAGGGAAATGTCCTGTGACTTAATTATTTTTCTATTTATAATCGATCAAATACAGTTTCAAATACATGGACTTTTGGACAGGAGATACTACATGTTATTGCTTGACCTGGCCGACTCCATTTAATTATAGAAGAAAGTTAAGTAGTTGTTGTTATTGTTGAATAGATGATTTTTTTTTTATAGAATTAATTTATTCCATGCATAAATGCTAGCTGTGAATATACGAGGGGACCAAAAAATAAGTAAGCTACAAAATCTTTCATTCCCTGCTCGGAGGCAAGGGCCAAGGGAGTTGAGGCTTTAGAGGACAGAAGTTGGGGGTTCAAGTCACCATTTAAATGTGGTTTTTGTATGCTTGTGTATTCAGTTTGCAGCTGTGAAACACAATGAAGGTGCTGTCACTTCTGTTTAATTTCTTTAATTATTTTCCTCAACACAATTAATTAACACATTCTAAAAACAGGAAAGTCTTTTAGTAAAATCTTAATTTTGATACACTTTCAATATAAAATTAATCATCCAACCATATATTGCTGTTTCATTCAAAGTTTTTGACTTTTGAAACAAACATTACATTTATGCTTGTGTGAATGTGAGGCTTTTGGAATATTGATCGCGAGAGTAAAATGTTTTTGTTGATACAATATATAATACATAATTGTATGTTTGTATAAAATATTTTTATCCTATAAAGATGTCAAACTTAAATTACATAAAATAATCATTTTAAAAGTCATTCATATATTAACTTATAATTTATTAATGCGTGATTGATTAAAGTTGTGGTGTACTTCAATTCCTTAATTCATAATCTAGAGTTTGAATTTTGGATATGAAAAAAAAAAATCACTTAAAGACCTCTACCCCTATAAAAAGGTTTTCAGTAAGATCAAACTGATACTCAAATTTTTGATAATAAAACTCAAATGCGAGTAGTTTAATCGAGAAAAAAAATATTATTTTTAATTGAGGAATAATATAAAAGTATTTTACCCTAAGGATATATCAAAATTAATGTCAAAACTTATAGCAACAATATATTATGCCTTTTTTTTTCCCCCTTATTCAAGATATGGGCTTTCCCTTAGCATGGAAGAGATTAAAAAACCAGTGCAGGCTTTGTGTGTGTGAGGCCAACACAACTTAGTACTGTTCTCCCCCTACTTCATGCATGCTGTCTCCAGCACTAGCTAGCCCATTCTGTTTTACTGTTTAACTTGAAGGCGACACCAATTTCTTTTCTTGTTTCAAAATGTCTAAAATTGCTTGTGTGCCTTCAGGGACCGTCTTATTAATTAATGTCTGCCACCCACCATTCTAGTTTTATGATTATTAAGAGAAATTATTGAATGATTTTAGGTTATGTTAGATATATTTGATCTTCACTTATAAGAATGAAAAAATATGCCGTGATTAACAGTCTATTATTTTGTGTGGGTTCAATTATTATAAGATGATTAGTTAATGTTACTAATAGTGAACATATTGTATTCATTAAAAAAACACAATAAATAAAATTTTAACTTTAAATAACAAATCCTTCTAATATAGAAGTTACAATGTCATTTAACATGTCATCACAAAATTATCTGGTGCATATATTTTTATGGGTCGGTGGTCTTGTGGTCCAAGTACCAGACAAGCATAAATGGAACAAGATCTACTACCTCCTTAATTATGACCTTACACACTTCTTATAGATGAACTGGAATCCTAATTAAATTGCTCAGTCATCAATCGTATATCTTGTTAAACTATCAGTATTTAAAGTTCATGATAATTAACTCATTTAATTTAAATCAGGTCAGTCAAATTATCGAGATAAGTTTTTCTTAGTATTATTTTTGGATCGTAATAAAATTTTAACTTAGGACTTCATGCATGTTATCCACATCCCTTACTACTAGATCAATCTTAGTAACTTATCACTTCAACTAGCTTAATGTTAAATATTTTGGATTTGAGATTGAGATCACATCATAAGATAAGACTTGATTTTAATAAAGCAACTAATTAAAAACTGTTTAAGGATGTTAAGAATGTTGAATGCACGTATTTGATGAGATATTCACAAAAAAAAAAAATTAAAAAAAATAAATTCGTGTTTAACATGACCCTGTTGTTAAATATATTCTTAAGATTTTTTTTATAGGTCAAATTAATACCAATAAATTGAACAAGTCAATATTTTGACGAAAAAACTACAAAATATATATATATATATATATATATATATATATATTTATATATATGTATGTATGTGTGTGTGTGGATCATACATAGTACGACAACACATTGCATATGTTAAATAAATAATAATTTTTATGATAAAATAAATAGTGTTTTATTTAAAAAAAATTGTAAGTAATAATATTTTTATTTTTTATACTACTATAAGTGTAGACGTGCATTTCAACTTACAGGGGAGGGAGGATGGAAGACGAAAATGTAATGCTGCTAAAGTTTACATGGGAAATTTGGGCATAAATTAAACAAAAATGGTTATTTGTACATTAATTTTAATATTGACATTAGGTCTTCTCTCTCACACGTGAATGTAAACTCACAATGTGTGTGAGATAATAGGCTTAATATAACAGTACTCTAAATTGAATTACTCTCTTCTCATCCTAATGACTAGGTAGCATACACCAATTTTGTCAACTTACATTTAAAGGGAACAAAGTCAAACATAGGCACAGCTCCCATTTTTCAGTTAGTAAGTATTATACAATTTATTTATATAACTCCTCAGTAGTGTTACCATCACCAACTTACTTGTCGAGCATTAACCTTCAATCACGTGTTGGTTGCCAGTGCTAGTGCTAGTGCCTTCCCTTCCCCCCTATATATATGCACATGAAGAAAATAACCAAGTCTAGTCTCTCTCAATTATAGAAAATTCATAGCTTCTTCATACACTAGAGGAAAATTTCCACCGCAACCAAATGTACTAGTCAAATAACAAGGTTCAAATCAAAGGGTACTAGTCAAATACTCTAAAGTTCCAATCAAAGGGTATGCATATTATATACTCCTTCTACATACCTTGAAAGGTGAGCCCTATATCCCAACATGCCATTTTATTTATCTCTCTCTCTCTCTCTATATATATATATATATATTTCCTCCTATATCCTTTTGGTCATTATAGAATTGTGTAAAAGTGACTTAATCAATAGTTATATACGCTTTTGTTCAGCTCAAAATGACATTTTTGACCAAGTTGGAAAAAAAAAAAAAAGAGCCTAACAACATCTAATCATTCTTGTGGTTTAAGTTTTGCGAACCTCGTGCAACATTAATAATTTTTAAGGTTCCTTGGGAAGTTGAAGAAGCAAACAAAATAAAAGGGACGGTGCTGAAGTGTATTTTTTTTTTCTCGTCAAGTCACTTCAGCGTTATTCATCTCAAACAGAGAATACCATAAACCAATAAATCAAAAGAATTCAAACAAGGGTCATCATTACAGTGGCCCCAAGTCATTGAAAAATTAGTAAAGTTAGAAAGGTCTCATTAAAACCCCTTGAGAGAAACCTTGTGAAAAACACTCTTGCTTTTTATGGAAGAAAAGAGATACTTAACTTCCCAAATTAAGGCGAAATCCACAAAACAAATACAATTTATGTCTACAACATAAACCAACAACAGAAAATAAATAAAATACATCAGTTGCTCAATCCACAAAAACACACCCAGAGCACACTCACAGGAGACATTAGCTTCACACAAGCAAAATAGCAACAAATCAAACAACAATAATCAAGCACTCGGCCTCGATCCACTGCATACGACACACATTACTAGGGGAACAAAGCCTCTGGTGCAGGCGCACCAAAAAAAAGACTTTGGAAACCCCCTGTGGCTCACCATTTCAACAACTTCTATATCAACAAACTTACAACTTGCTCTTTTTGCCACTACAACTGGTACACCACAAGTTCATCTAAAATTTTGCAATTTGCATAGTATCCTCCCAATATTCCTCAAGATTCTCAAAGTACACTTGTTTCGAGTTCGCCAAATGACCCACAAAGTAACAAAGAATGCAATCCTCCATCCTTTCATATTTTCCCTCATGATATGAGCACCCATCCACGACTCAAAGCATTGTTTTGCTTCTCCAGGCATAACCTATTCAACATTCCATAGGATTACCCACAAGACCTATAACTTATTGGCAAAATCACACTTAGAGAAGAGATGAGGGATATTTTCAGGTTCCTTATTACAAAGCACACAAATAGTGTCTAAATCATCAATCATATTCCATCTTCTTAACCTATCTTCGGTATTGAGGCATTTAATAAGGACAAACCACACAAATAATTCAACTTTCGGTGGAACAAGCCTTTTCCAAACCTTACAAGTATAGTTGTAGCTATTCATGCCCATGAGCTGAGCACGCTATTAAGTTAATTCTTTACCACTGACTTAGTTGAGAACGGCCAATTTTTTCCATATTGCTAAACAAATTTGTCACGGTTGAGATTTAGTTTCACCTCCAACAGTTTGGAGTGCAGATCATTAAATAGTCCCAACTCTCAATGAAAAAGGTTCCTCTACCACTAAAAGCTCCATTCCATTCAATCCCATCCCAAAATCCACAATCAGAGATTTTTGCCATTTTGAGAAGAGACACCGAATACAACCTTGGAAACAATTTAGATAGTCTCTTATTCCTAACCCATAGATCTTCTCAGAACAACGTCTTGTCCCCATTACCAACATCCATATGGATCCCAATACTTCCAATTAGATTGAAGCCTTCCAAACCGAAGTCCATCTTACAATTATCATACCATGGAACTTTGTTAGAGCGAGTAATAGTCATACCTATTCTTCCTATTACTACCTTCAAATTACATGAAGATACCATTTACTTCCATAGAGGACAATTTTCCTTCACAAAATGCCACCACCATTTGATAAAAAAGGCAACATTTTTTATCACTAAATCACAACACCAAGTCCTCCTTGAATTTTTGGTAACTGAATTTGGTTCCAATTAATCAAGGGTGCGTTGCACTCCCCACCCTATTTAGGCCAAAAAGAAATCTAGTTTGGAGACTGATAATCTGTCTCGCAACCACTTTTGGCATCTTAAATATGCTCAGATAATAGAGTGAAATGCTATTGATCATGGATTTGATCAATACAAGCTTCCTAGCTTTAGAAAAAAATTTGCTCCTCTACATACTTAGTTTAGACTCAATCATTTCTAGAATTGGCTGTCAAGTGCTAAGGAGGCGAGGATTAACACTAACCAGTATTCCCAAGTAAGTAAAAGACAAATTAACTACTTCACAATCCATCACTTTTTAACCCTTTCAATCCATAATGAATCCCAATAGATAGGAATAATAACAGATTTGTGGTAATTAATAGACAAACCTGATATCAAGAAAAAAAAATAATCCAAGAGCATCATATAATTCCTCAAAACCTCATCCCTAACTAGATAGAAAAGGTTCGTATCATCAGCAAATTGAAGATGTGTGAATGGTGCCCTGTCAGAACCTATTAGAAGGCTTTCAATCTTCCCATCTGTCATTGCTTTTTCAATTAACTTGTTTAGCACCTCAGCAACCAACACAAACAAAAATGGAGGGATAAAATCTCCATACCTTACCCTACTATCCATATTGAAAGATTTAGTAGGCACGCTGTTCACCAAAACTGACATAGATGTCGATGTAACACACCCCATAATCCACATCCTCCACCTCCTCCCAAAACCCATACAAATCATCATGTACTTAAGAAAGGACCACTTGACCATATTGTATGGCTTATGAAAATCAAGCTTGAAAATCATAGCTTCTTTGTTGTTCTTCTTAAGCCATTGAACAAATTCATAGGTAATTAGGATACCATCCATTATTTGATGCCCAACCACAGATGCACTCTAAGCTTCACTAACCAAGACTGACAATACTTGTTTCAACCTTTCGAAAAGATTTTTTTAGATTACGTTATACATACACCTAATCATACTAATCGAGTGATAGTCTCAAATCTCAGTAGCATCGTCCTTTTTGTAATAAACACAACCGAAGTCATATTCAATTCATGAGAAAGTTTTTCAGTGACAAAGAAATCCTCAACTGTATAGCGGTGCCAGGGCCTACTACCCTAGCTAGGCCATCCTTAAAAGGACTGGCTACCGACCCTAGGTGAAGATGTTATGTCTTGACAGATAAGAGAGAGAGAGTGTGTGAGAGAATGAACAAGAAATTCCACGTTTGGGAGAGAAATCTGAAGCTCTGAGCGAGTTGTAGAGCTATGAAGGGAGCTGTATATATAGGCAGAGAGACGAGCCATTCTCCTGGCCCAAGGTGGCGAATTAGGATTTCTAGTGACTCCCATGTCGCTACAGCGAACTGGGCATGCTGTAGCGCCTCGCTCACTCCGTGTCGCTGCAGCGCTGGAGGAGCTACAACACCTTCTTTGTCCCGCACCACTGCAGCGTGCCTCTGAAACCTTGGTTCTTCACAAGAAATAGGGGTATTCTTTTTTGCCAAGTCAACTGTTCATGGATCAGAGTGGATGATAGTTGTTGAGCTTTGTAGTTGATATAGTTTATCTTTTGGTTATGTAAATACTGATGCATATATATAACTTGACAACGAATATGGCATAGGTGAAATTTTTTCTCTAATGGGAAAGAAATTCTTTTTCTTCCTTCACTTATAATCTTTACCATTTATTTTTGTCAGTTCCATGACATTTCACCTTTTTTTCAATATTATATTGTTGTACAAGATCCATTTAGAGGGAAAACCTCCCTTCTTCAAGGAGGACATAAGAATAAAAATAAAAAATCGAAGGTGTGGTTAAGTGTAGTTGTTATTCTAATTTTTTTTATGACCATTGAAGGATGATAATTTGGGTCATATATTGGTTAAGGGCAACGACCCTAAATTTGAAGGACCATGGAATATAAGGTCCAAAAGACCTTAATATTATGATGAACTTAGAAATTCTAAGTGTTTGGCCAAAATCACGATAGATGGTATATGTGACATCAAGGCTCTAAAGCTTGTGGCTGTTACTAGAAGATCTGAAGGCTAACAATATGACAAATGATTTGTTGGATGGAAGACACGTTGACAAGTGAAGCTCTGTGTTTTGAAGGCTTCTCATCAGAAAGTAAAGCTTGGTGCCCAAATTCAAATTCAAAGGCTACGACGCTGACGACGCTAACAGGCAGTTATGTAACTGTCAAGGATTGATTTTCTCCATAAATAGAACTCTTGAGGCACATATTTTCTTTAGTTCCTAGGATCACACACTTGCAACACTCTCACAAGCTCGTCTCATGCTTCCAATGACATTACATGCAAAGCACGAGAAACTGTTTCAGTTCTCTAAATTGAGATCCTGAAACAAGGTGAATTTGTCGATTATTTGTTGTCGACAATGAATCAAAAACCATTGAAAATATTAGTTAAAAGAGATAACTGAGGTTTGGTCTAGTTACAAGGAGATTGGTTTACTACAACATGGTGAATTATGGTTCAAATCTCAGTTAGAAGAATCACCCATATTTAAGTGCTTGACAATAGTCAAACATAATTCCCTCCCATAAGAAGATACCGGTAAAAGAAAAAAACAAAGAAAAAGTGTGGTTAAAAGAGACAAAGGATATATATTCTCATTTTGTGCTGATGAAGCCATGAAGGTAATGTATTCTCTCTTGGATACCTTTCTACATACAGAAACATTTTCGTCATGTCATTCTTCTTCCTTCTGCACACTGGTCCCTTATTGGATCCATTTAGTTATTATTCTTATTCTGTTTTGTCAATCAACTTTATGGTACGAGTTTTGCCATACTTGGTGATTAATGGAAAACAATCAATCATTGCAAGATAACAACTGGAAATTTATTATAAAGCAACAAATGTACATTAATTTATTTAAGGTTTATGCAATGTAATTAATTAAACATCAAATTGCCTCCAAAGCAAATGACGCGCAAAGTCAATAAGAACTGTTCATTTTTTTTTATAAAATAAAACCCTTTAATTATAATATTTGTCACTTGTTAAATTTATATATTTTTAAAGTCATGTCACCTTCGATCCATGTGGTTAGCATGATCCTGAATCACATTTAATGTATGGTTAAAAACATTATAAATTATTAATTTTAATTTATATTACTTCAAAAACATATAAAAAATAAGATACCAATGATTTATGTTCTTAAACCTTATATTAAATGTGATCCAGGAGCATACAAATATTTTTCCGTCTCCAATGTTTTAAATATATTTTAGTTGATTAATTATGATATATTAATTGAATATATCTAATGGCTGTCCATCACCTTGAAAGGCTATTCGCCCTTGTATAGTAACTTTATTTTATTAAAAAAAGAAAAGAAAAAAACTTAGGTGAAAGTACAACCCAATAGAAGGGAAATTGGAATCTAATTAACAAATTTAGACACACCACATTCACTCACATGCCATGATTCCCAACAGGCGAAACATCCTGTTTCATAAGAAAGGAATTTAAAACTGAAAACAGCAATAAAGCATAAAAAGTACCAGAGGCATGGAGAGAAAATTGAAGTCGTACGTAATTGTAATCTAACATGCTATTGATACCCTATATTATAGTATGCGCGTAATTGAGCGTGGAATTATATTATTTAATTAAGCTCCAATAACTTCAAATTGTCATGAACATGCCTTCAGACTAAAGTGTGCAATCTATTAACATTAAATTAAATTATTGATTAAAGCAGTTAGGTAGTATTTTCCTTTTCCAACAACAGTAATAAATTGCTAGATAGATTGATACTTTAGTATAATCTTTCCATTTGTAACTAATATGTTACTTGATTGATAGTAACATATTTTCATCAATTGGGGGGATTGCTTCCTAGAAATTAAGCTCATGCATGTGTGCCACATCACTGATTATATACATATACATACATACATACATACATACATACATACATACATACATACATATATATATATATATATATATATATATATATATATATATGTCATCAACATCATCATTTTATTGGATAACAAACCTATACTATTCTCAGATAGTTGGTGACCTTGGTGATTTGTGGATAACATATTGACTGATTCGTTCCTAATTACTATGCTAATTAATTAATTAATTACTTGGAGTATATACACTCATGAATGAATCCGTTAATCTTAATATGTAAATGGCATATCTTTGACTAGATCGGAAGATATATAGGTTTGTCGAGGTGCACAAGTTAGTCTAGATGCTCTCTAACACAATATAATATATAAATAAGAAAATGATATAGGCTCATAGCCATTGGCAAACTACAGTACTCTAAAGGGAGCCTTGAATGGTTTTTTTTTTTTTTGGAAAAAAAATATAAATATTTATTTCATGAATAAATTGTCCAAAGTAGTATATATTACCAGGATCTGATACCTTACAGGTTGACCTAATCGATTTGCCATGTAGTTACGGTAAAGGTGGCCTAATTTTAGTAATTAACGAGTTTGGCCAAAATTGTCAACAAAGAATAGCCAAATTCAGCAACCGGTGATAGTGCTTATCATGCATGCTTGATATTCTGCCAAGGATTCACTTGACATCAACATTGATGTGGTTGCCATAAAATAGTTGGTTGATGACATGATATAAAAGAACGGCAAGTTATATATGCGGTAATATGTGTAAGTTACATTGTACAATACAATATGTTATAATCGAAAGTTGTAGATTGACAGAACATGATACACATTAATAATTATTCAGTTTAGTCATATTTTATAAATTATAAATGTGATTAAATGAATTTTAAATGTGAACAAATTTCATTTGCATAGGACTGAAATTAATAAAACAAATAATTTAGAGTATCACAAATAAATTCTCATTATTTTTGAAATCATAAATATGATTAAATACATCTTTAAGTGACCAAAATTTATCTGTGGTTTAAGAATTAAATAAATTTTATTTTGATATTATACAAATAAAATTTTGTCATTACTATTATATATATCTTAGACAATTTGATGTACTAGTACTAAATTAAATACTATTACATATTACATATCTTAGACATTTTGGTGTATTGGGACGCCACATAAAATCTTTGCCATTTATCCCAAAAGTGTATGGTACAATGAAATTGTGCCATGATTTCACCTGAAGGTATGTTTGTGAGGTGAATTTAAAAGGGGAATGAAAGATTTTGGGGGTTTATTTTCTATGTTAACTTAAAAACAAATTAATTTTAAAATTTAATTACAAATAAATTTGTTCATAATTAATTTCTTTTACGATCAAGGTTTATTTAAACATTTAGGGTTTAAATAAAACCCCTTTTTATTCTCCAAAATTAGAATTGAGAATTGGCTGTGAGTGTTAATTAATGTAATATTTATAGAGTGGGCCCAGAGTGGGCCCAAAGTGGGTAAAATAGTCCTAAAATCACGGTTTTCAATTTCAACACTTCAGTGGAACAGGAAAAAAGCCATAACTTTTTTTGTGGATATCCGATTTACATGATTCAAGTTGCCACTTAAAGCTAAGAATAACTTTGCAACTTTTTAGTTGGATACAAATCAAAATTCTTCTATTATCAAGGCTTAAATTCAATGACAAAGTCATAATGAATTAAGCCTGATCCATTTTTTGTGTGCACTAACTTGATCCCTTTTTCCATCTCTTCTCCTTGATGCTTCTATACTTAAAAATCAATGAACAAACACATGAAAGTCAATGAACAAACTATTCCTAAAATGCATGGATTAGTCCTAATTAAATCTATATGCAAACTCAAGCAACGATAATTCTCATTGGAGAGTTATCAAATGAAAAACAGGAATCTAAAGAAAACTAAGAAGGCGAAAATAGACAAAAAGAAAAAGGGGATGAATGATGGCTCACCGAACCACCGTGGAGGATTGACCCCTCCATGATGGTTAGTCCTCTTCAGGTTGGGAGAAGGGTGGCATTAACTATTTTGTTGTCGAAGCATTGCTTGCAACCTCAACTAGATCAAAACACATATGAATCAGAGACAATGATGGGGAATGAATCAGAACAACCTTGCCTTTGGCTCGATGGGAGGAGGAGGAGCCTACGTTGAATCGGAGGCGGTCGTCATCGTGATGGAGGGAGGCACAACATTGTTGCTGGAAAAGATAGACACCTTCAGAGATAGAGTAGTAGAGATCGGGCAAAAAACATCCTTAGACAAGGACAACTCACTCTTGAAGGCACGATAGGCATTAGAAAACCCAACATGGCATTGGATCGACAAAATTAAAGAAATAAATGAAAATTGTGATAAGTGTATGATTAAGATGTGTAGGTGATTTTGTAAGCCACAAACTTAGTTCTCCCAAACAACTCGCATTTGATAATGCACACGATTATGCAGACCAAAAAAAAAATCTAGACAAAAAGTTTCTATTCGTTTAACTTATATGCAATGTACCTACTACTAATTTTGGCTTAATCACCATTTTCTTCTTACTTTAAAAAAAAGTTTTGCTTGCCAATGCCCTAAAATAGTAACTTTGAAGTTTAGAATACATTTATTCTCATTGGAAACATACAACTTTTATTTTTCTAATAATAAAATATTACTTTTATTTTCTTTACAAATATCTTAAGGTCACTTGTTAGTTTTTTTTTAAAAAAAAAATCCACAGACTACTTCCAAAATAGGAGGAAAAAAAAAAACAAGCAGATTCATCTCTCTTTGATATATGCACATGCACCAATGCTTAGATTGTCACACCTCTATATGCTCAAGAATATGCCATCTTGATTTTCATGCAAACTCAGAAAACGTTTTTGAGAGGCCAAATTCGGCTAAGTACTCCGCATTTCAGATTGTGCATTTGAGAGATAAGCGTGGACACATCACAACTTACTATAATAGTAAACTCTCATTATTTTACACCATCAAATTCAATCATGTTCATTTTCTTTTAGGTTAGAGTGAAGAGAAAATTTTATATATACGAATATGCTGACTTTCACCCCCATCAATTATCACTTTTTCATCTCGACCAAAATATCTTATAAATGTTTTTTTTTTCTATTATAATTTTTTTATTGCTTAGAAAATGTCCACAATAAACAATGACTAGCATCTTTCAAGGCTTTGAAATTATCGAAGTGAGTATATTTCTCCCAATAAAACTTTTTCTATTTTTATCTATCTATATATGAAAGTTGAAAATCTCATGTGTTCTGCACGGACTGAGAATGCACGTGTCAACCATTCGTCCAATTTTTTCCCGCCCAAAGTCTCCTTACCTGCCCCTCACGTGTGCCTTCCCAGACATTATGTTTCTTCAGCTTTCCATTCCAT